>JARQOD010000422.1:0-24105 GCA_033576555.1 Oophaga sylvatica | reverse complement strand
ATTTTTTTTTCCCATCAATTATCTATTATTAAAAATTTCTATCTATCTATCTATCTATCTTCTTTTTCCATTAATATCTATCAATCATTTATTATCAATCTTTATTATTTCTATTATCTATCTATTATCTATCTATTATTTTTCTACTTCTATCTCTTTATAAATCATTTAATATAATTATTTATTATCTATCTATCTTTTTCTTTATTATTTTTTTAATCTTTAATCTGTCATTATTATTATTTCTATCATTCTATCTATCAAATGGAAAAAATGGAAACGCCAATACCAAATTTTGGCGGGTGCTCAGGCCCCCTCAGAAATCCCTACTTCCCCAAATCCGCCCAAAATAAAAATGGGAAAGGCACACTCCTGTTTTAGTGATAAAAAAAAGTGGAGTTTTTTTTGTCTCAAATATAGTTTCGTTGGAGAAAAAGTCGCCTGCTATGTGGTCAATAATTCCACTTTTTTTCTCAGCAATTGGACTGCTGCCTTTATTTTGTTTTTATTTTTCTATCTTCTATTATCTACTATTATCTATCATCTATCTATCATTATCTTATTATTTATCTATCTATCATTTTATCTTCTATCTATCTATTTTATTATTATTATCTTTATTACTATCTATTATCTATCTTTTTATCATATATCTATCTTTTTAGTTATTATCTTTTATTATTTCTTTCTTTTTCTTTATCTATCTATTATCTATCTATCTATCTATCATCTATCTATCTATCTATCTATCTATTATCTATCTATCTATTATCTATCTATTATCTTCTACTATTATCTATTTATCTATCTATCTATTATCTATTATCTATCTATTATCTATCTATCTATCTATCTATCTATCTATCTATCTATCTTATCTATCTATCTATTATCTATTATATCTTATCTATCTATCATCTATATTATCTATCTATATCTATCTATTATCTATTTATCTATCTATCATCTATTATCTATCTATCTATCTATATTCATCTATCCTATCTATCTATCTATTATCTATCTATCTATCTATCTATCTATCTATCTATCTATCTATCTATCTATCTATTATATCTATTTATCTATCTATCATCTATTATCTATCTATATATCTATCTATCTATCTATCTATCTATCTATCTATCTATCTAATTAAAGAAAATTTGGCAGCACTACTAAAAGAAAACCTTTTAAGGTAATGTCCAAACCTTCAAAATAGAAAAACACAAAAATTAGACAGTGCTCCAAAAATTAAAGTGAAAAACCGTGGCTTTACTTATCCATTAGCAGCAAAGTTTCGGCAGATTTCTCTGCCTTCCTCCAAGAAAAAGAGAAATCTGCCAAAACGGTTTTTCGCTTTAATTTTTGGATCTATCTATCTATAGCTATCTAAATCTATCTATTATCTATCTATCTATCTATCATCTATCTATCTATCTATCTATCTATCTATCTATCTATCTATCTATCTATCTATCACCTATCTATCTATCTGTATAAATAATGAAAGAGAAAATAGCTGGTCACAGCCGAAACGTTGCCACACCATATGGGCTAATAAAGTCCACTTTTTTCATCATTTATTGGAGTGCTGCCTCCTTTATTCTCTTTTATTATTTATACAAATGGATATTTGCTTGGAGGGCCTTGAACGTTGAATTCATCTATAAGGTGAGGTTCCATTTTTTTTCTTCTATTATCTATCTATCTATCTATCTATCTAATCTATCTATCTATCTATTATCTATCTATCTATCTATTTTATACTCATACCTATCTATCTATCATTATCTTTTTCAATATTATTCTATACCACACTCTCAATATCTTTATCTTTATTCATTGAGACAGTAGACATACTTTTGCTATACCGATTTTTACATATCTTCAACATGAGCAGAATGAGAAAACCCTTGTAGTAGTCGCCATCACAATATGGCCTGACAATTCAATGTAAAATAATTAGATTAATTTATGACTTACCCGGAATAAAAGTTGAAAATGCAAAAACAATCCAGAAGTTCATGTTTCCCTGTATAGTAGCAGCAGGTTTATGACAAGAGCGCTCATTGACTTCCTGTCCTCTCAACAGGAGGAAACTCAAAGTGTTACAGGAACGACAGCAGTGATAAATAATGCTGGACTGGTACATACAGTCATGGCCAAAAGTTTTGAGAATAACACAAATATTAATTTTTACAAAGTCTACTGCTTCACTTTTTCTAATGGCAATTTGCATATACTCCAGAATGTTATAAAGAGTGATCAGCTTAACAGCAATTACTTGCAAAGTCAATATTTGGCTAGAAAATGAACTTTATCCCCCAAAACACATTTCAACATCATTGCAGCCCTGCCTCAAAAGGACCAGCTAACCTCTTTTCAGTGCTTGCTCCATTAACACAGGTGTGGGTGTTGATGAGGACATGGCTGGAGATCAATCTGTCATGATTAAGTAAGAATGACACCACTGGACACTTTAAAAGGAGACTGGTGCTTGGCATCATTGTTTCTCTTCTGTTAACCATGGTTATCTCTAAAGAAACACGTGCAGTCATCATTGCAATGCACAAAAATGGCCTAACAGGGAAGAGTATCGCAGCTAGAAAGATTGCACCTCAGTCAACAATCTATCGCATCATCAAGAACTTCAAGGAGAGAGGTTCCATTTATGCCAAAAAGGCTTCAGGGCGCCCAAGAAAGACCAACAAGCGCCAGGACCGTCTCTTAAAAGTGTTTCAGCTGCGGGATCAGCCTACCAGCAGTGCAGAGCTTGCTCAGGATTGGCAGCAGGCAGGTGTGAGTGCATCTGCACGCACTGTGAGGCGGAGACTCTTGGAGCAAGGCCTGGTCTCAAGTAGGGCAGCAAAGAAGCCACTTCTCTCCAGAAAAACCATCATGGACAGACTGATATTCTGCAAAAGGTACAGGCAGTGGACTGCTGAGGACTGGGGTAAAGTTATTTTCTCTGATGAATCCCCTTTTCGATTGTTTGGGACATCAGGAAAACGCCTCATTCGGAGAAGACAAGGTGAGCGCTACCACCAGTCTTGTCTCATGCCAACTGTTAAGCATCCTGAAACCATTCATGTGTGGGGTTGCTTCTCAGCCAAGGGAATCGGCTCTCTCACAGTCTTGCCTAAAAACACAGCCATGAATAAAGAATGGTACCAGAATGTCCTCCAAGAGCAACTTCTCCCCACCCTCCAAGAGCAGTTTGGCGATCAACAATGCCTTTTCCAGCATGATGGAGCCCCTTGCCATAAAGCAAAGGTGATAACTAAATGGCTCAGGGAACAAAACATAGAGATTTTGGGTCCATGGCCTGGAAACTCCCCAGATCTTAATCCCATTGAGAACTTGTGGTCAATCATCAAGAGACGGGTGGACAAACAAAAACCTCAAAATTCTGACAAAATGAAAGCATTGATTGTGCAAGAATGGACTGCTATCAGTCAGGATTTGGTCCAGAAGTTGATTGAGAGCATGCCAGGGAGAATTGCAGAGGTCCTGAAGAAGAAGGGTCAACACTGCAAATATTGACTTGCTGCATTAACTCATTCTAACTGTCAATATAAGCTTTTGTTACTCATATGTTTGCAATTATTATATTTCTGTCTGTGATAAAAACATCTGTCAAACACACATAAAAACCAGAGGGCAGCAGATTATGTGAAAATATAATATTTGTGTCATTCTCAAAACTTTTGGCCATGACTGTAGTGAGGGGACAATCAGCGATAATGGATGGTGACAGGACTCCGTAACATTCATTCACTGCTGCGTATACTCAGGTAAATTATACATGCTAACATGGACGTATAATGTTATGTCAACTTGTAGATCTTTATATGTAGAGACCAGCACGAACGCAATGTTTTATTCATAGTGTGGTTATTTTCCTGTTGGCATGAAAATCCGGGGCATCTGAATACAGAGCCATTAATCAGTATAGACTTAGTGCCAGGTTGGTTATATCCCCACGATTTA
Source organism: Oophaga sylvatica (assembly GCA_033576555.1). Taxonomy (NCBI): domain Eukaryota; kingdom Metazoa; phylum Chordata; class Amphibia; order Anura; family Dendrobatidae; genus Oophaga; species Oophaga sylvatica. The sequence goes on along the minus strand of JARQOD010000422.1, from coordinate 20,112 downwards.
CAGCACTGAATCTAGGGCATCAGAGGTCAGAGCCGATACATATATCGGTTCCCATTTGGGTGGCAGATTCATTGTGCAATGGTTAAAACGGAGACATTTTCGTATTTTGTGCTATGTCATTTAAGGATACATGCATATTTCAGCATTGTATAATAGGCCATGCAGCTTGTATTATAATAAGGGAGATCCGTATTGTCCCTCTTTTTTCTACCTTGCATCCTTTTTCTATTTGTTAAGAATCTTAATGTTTTTTACTAATAAAATTGAATAATGTTCAAAAAGATACTTTTTGTGATAAAAATTATTGCTTGATTTATCCCAGTGATTATCACAAGGGGATTTGAGTGTGCGTCTTATGATTATACAAGCAATATACTGCTATTGGCACGTTTTTTTGGTGGATGGATGGTGACATAGCGGAGCAGTTTTTCTTTTTTGTAGTTGTTTTGTGTGATGATGTCTGAATTATGTGCCCATGTGATATTTATATACTAGTGTGTGTGAATGGACTTTATATAGTAAGCAAGGGAGATTCTAAAATATATTTTTTACCAAGTAATAAGCTTTGCTGTGAAGGGGCTGTTGTGAATGTGTTAGAATGATTTGACAGAAGCTCTCTGGTATAACTATACTTCAATGAGTTGTGAAATTGCAATCGAGTTACAACTGGTTTTAAGGAGATTCCTCCACATGTTTGCGGTGTCATTGTTCTGTCTCAACTGTCCTGTTCATTTGAAGCTTGCTGTCCTGCCTGCATTTTGATCGATAAGATATTTTCTGCTTTTATTTTTGTGCTTGCTTTTTGCATTGTTCTCTGCACTTCTGTGGAGGTTAGCCAGGTCCCCTCCGGGGGCTTGTGCTCCTCTCAGTTTATCTGAGCCACTGTTATTTGTTCATTTGCCTTTTCCAGTTTTTTCAGTGGCTGTGGCTTAGTTTTGTTACACCAGAGAACTAATTTAGGTGGTAGAGGTCGTGTGATCTCAGGTGTTTTTGCAATTAGTAGAGTTGGTCTTTTTTAGGGTTTTTTGGATTGCAGTAAGTGTCCTTCCTATCCTTTTCTTTCTAGGAAGATTGGGCCCCAACGTTTGCTCATACTATTTTCTGTCTGTGTCTGTATTTCCTCTTGTCTAACCGCCATTACATGTTTGGGGGCTTCCTATGTTCTCTGGGGATCTGCTCCGGGGCAGATAGCTTTCCTCTTTCTATCTTTAGGTGTAGCTAACCTCTCAGGCTGTGACGAGGCGTCTAGGACCAACTTAGGAACACTCCACGGCTGCCTTTAGTTGTGGTGGTTAGTCAGGGTACTGCAATCCAGTAGATTCCAACCTCTCTTGTGTATTGCCGTTTTTGCCTGCTCTCCTCAGCTACCAAATCATAACAGGGCTGGTAGCTTAGACGATATGTAGAATTACTGATGATCAGCACTATTACATCTAGGACATGGAAAAAGACCCACAATGCCATTAAAAGGTCTTCTATCTACAATATTTACACACAGCTGCCTAAAGATGGGATTTGTTTTAAAGAGGACATGTCACAATATCAAAAGGGGCCAGATTTTGCTTCATCTATTCCCACTGCTCGTTTGAGTATCACTTTCTTTTAAAATCTGCCACATGGTTTCTGAGATATGAGGATTTTTTTAGTGCTAGTTTTTAAGGCATTTAGTATGGGGGTAGCGCTTACTGGATCCTCAGGGGCGTGGCTTTAGCCTGCTTAGCATAATTAACCTGTAAGCATTACACTCTTTGTGGAAGGCTATAATAATAAGAACTAAATAGAAAGGCTCATATCTCTGGATAAAAAAAGAAAGAAAAGAAAAATTGGCTACTCTGGTGAGGTTTAACTTTATGATTGGTCTTTCAGATTATTTGGGCCATTAAATATATATTCTAGTTACAAGTAGATTTCTGTATTTGTCACTTTTAGACACAAGTAAAAAATGAACCCAGGGGTGTTTACGCTCCTGGTCCCCCATGCTCAGTCTTTAAAAGGCCATCCACCATGTGCAATATGTAATAAGAGAATCTTCTTATGTAGCAGAGGGGACCTAAAGGCATATCCAGATGTGAAGCACATCTGACAGTGCCACTTATACGCCCTCTAAAGCTTGGTTACTGGCACCCTTTATGGTTGCCCATTTAATAAAAATGAATCTAAATTGAAATTTGGCAGATTCGCTTGAATTTTGCCAGGAATTTGGATTTTGAATTAATTAATTCGGAGCCAATTGAATCTGCTGGTAAAGGGTGACACAATCATCTCTCCTCGGCCTTTCCCATACCTCTTCCACCACCGTTAGTCCTCCTATCGGCTCCTATATTTTCACTCTTTTGTCTTCTATCTTCTACTCATTCTAGGACCTCAATTTGTTCACTGTTCTTCACCGTTCTTTATGTGATCTTGTGGGGCTCAATGCCTGTCAATGATGTGTGTCGCACTATGCACGATCATGTTGGACACAATGCATGTCAATGACATGCGTCTCACCTTGCATGACACCATGGGGTCTAGTGAAGAATGAGATGACTTTGATGAAGGGGTCATGGTATTGATCACAGGTTATGAACCTTCCCTCTGTATGAGCTATGAATAACTTAAATACGACATCTTATTCAATTGCTTCTAAAGTAGAAAATTACAATGCAAAATATCAAGAGAAATGACCTATTCATAGAGTGTACACATGTCAATGATTACATTTGGTAAATGTTATCTAGTGGAAATTTTAAGATCTGTGTATTTGCGTAGGTTGTGGTTAACGACCAGTATTAACTTCTCAACACAGCAGGACGTTCAGTGGTTTCCTCCATCTCATGTAATACAATCACTCTTCTGAAGTTCTCATCTGTATAATTAATCACCTTAAAGCTCTGCTTGATAGAAAGCAGAGTTTAAAAGCTCTCTTTGCTCATTTATTCCTTCATTTTGACCCGCTGATTTTCATTTTGACCTTCACCATCTCAAAATGAAAAAATTAAGTACTGCAGTAAATATTCATGATGAAATGTAATCATGAAGCGTTAGTTAGAGTCTCTCCTTAAAGTCCTATGTTGTAAAGCTTTTTCCTTGGCCTCTTCTTTGTCTATGAACAGGTCATGCCCAACTCATCAGTTCTTTTGGTTCCTCAGATGTCCAAACCTACTATTTTATAGAGACTGACTTTTTATGTCTTTTAGTTTTCTCAAACCTAACAAGCTTAGAAACAAAAACAAAAACATGTCCAATAACTGTCCCTTGAAGAATACCATTTTTATATGTCTCACTATACTACAGACATGTCTATTTGGCAGACCCAATACATGTAATACCTCATTTGGCCTCAAATGGCACTGCAGATGAATTGAACACCGGCTGTTACTTTGCACTGGAGATTATCGATGACAACTGAGGCTTCAAAGCACAAGAGACCTTGTGTTCAGCATATATTTGGTTATCTCATCTAACAAAAAGGCTTTGTTAATGGCAAACAACCATTTAATGGGTAGTGTGATCATGGATTTTAGGTATTGGGTAGAGAGCAATTATGCTGAAATTCGAATTTTCCAGATACGCTAAATTTCCTGGAAATTCGATTGCCAGCAAATTGAGCCTCCAATTATTCACAAAAACAGAAATGACACCATTCACTTCATCTAACACCCTAATCTTTTACACATTGTCTATGCAGCTTTTCAGTGTTGTATATATTTCTGTCCCTATGTCTATGGCTAAGCTGTTACTATGAAGTACCATGTTTACCTGCATGACTTGCTTTTACTTTTATGTACAGGGTAAGCCATTTATATGGATACACCTAAATAAAATGGGAATGGTTGGTGATATCAACTTCCTGTTTGTGGCACATTAGTATATGGGAGGGGGTAAACTTTTCAAGATGGGTGGTGACCATGGTGGCCATTTTGAAGTCAGCCATTTTGGATCCAACTTTATTTTTTCCAATGGGAAGAGGGTCACGTGTCTCATCAAACTTATTGAGAATTTCACAAGAAAAACAACGGTGTGCTTGGTTTACATGTAACTTTATTCTTTCATCAGTTATTTACCAGTTTATGACCACTTATAAAATGTGTTCAAAGTGCTGCATTGTTATGTTTCGGTAGCTGAGGAGGACAGGAACAACAGCAGGGCAGCCGAACACCTGAGATGTTGGTAACTGATGGGTTGCAGATTCCTAAACTAACGACACAACTAGAGTAGCCGTGGAGCATTCCTACGTTGATCCTAGACGCCTCGTCACAGCCTGAGAGATAACTACACCTAAAGGCAGAAAGATGAAAGCTATCTGCCCCGGAGCAGATCCCCAAAGAAAATAGGAAGCCCCCAAACATATAATGGCGGTTAGACAAGATGAAAATACAAACATAGGCAGAAAATAGACTGAGCAAACGCTGGGGCCACAAGCTGACTAAATAGGATAGGACAGAAGAGATTACTTTCTGCAACCCAGAAAACCCTACAAAAATCCAACAATTCTGATTACAAAAATACTGAGATCACACGATCTCGCCACCCACTAAATCAGATCTCAGTGTGAACAAAAACCAAGCCGCAGCCGCTGAAAAAACAGGAAAAAGCAAATGAGCAAATAACAGTGGCTGCAGAAAAACTGTGAGGAGCTCAGGCCCCAGGAGGGGACCTGGCTGACCTCCACAAAAGTGCAGAAAGCAATGCAAAAAGCAAGCACAAAAAGAATAGCAAAAAATATCTTATCTGAAAGCAGCAGATGCAGGCAGGACTCCAGCAAACTTCCAAATGAACCAGGAACCACAATTGAGACAAGAACAATTGATCACCGGCAACCATCAAGGGAGGGAACGTCCCTTATATCAGACCAGTCCTGATTCCAGATTGCCACTCCTCGCTGAAAGGTTCAGTACTGTCTGTAACCACCAGAGGGAGCCTCTGCTCAGAAAACATCTCTAGCCCATTCATAACAGTACCCCTCCTTGAGGAGGGGTCATAGAACTCTCACTTGTGCAACCAGGTCGATCAGGATGAGCTCGGTGATAGGCACAGATCAGTCTCCTAACATGGATGTCCGAAGCAAACACCCAAAAATTGTCCTCCTGACCATAACCTCTCCACTTAACCAAATACTGGAGTTTCTGTGTAGAAAAACGAGAATCCAATATTTTCTCAACCACATACTCCAGATTGCCCTCAACCAAAACAGGGTCAGGAGGCGCAGCCATAGGAACCACTGGCTCGACAAACCTCTTCAATAAGGACTTGTGGAACACGTTATGGATCTTAAATGTCCCTGGAAGAAGCAAACGGAAGGAAACAGGATTAAGAATCTCCATGATCTTATAAGGTCCAATGAACCTGGGCTTAATCTTTGGAGATGCAACCCTCATAGGGATATTTCTTGAGGACAACCAAACCAAGTCCCCCACTTTAAACAGAGAACCATCAGTCCTATGCTGGTTGACAAACCGTTGGGCCTTCTCCTGAGAGAGAGACAACCTCTCCACTACCTGATCCCAAATCTGCTGCATTCGCTCCACAACAGAGTTAACACCTGGACAGACAGAAACCTCCGCCTGTCCCGAAGAAAATCGAGGGTAAAACCCAAAATTGCAGAAAAATGGAGACATCAAGGTGGCAGAGCTAGCCCTATTATTAAGAGCAAACTCAGCCAAAGGCAAAAAAGAGACCCAGTCATCTTGATCAGCAGACACAAAACATCTCAAATAAGTCTCCAAGGTCTGGTTTGTTCTCTCGGTTTGTCCATTGGTCTGAGGATGAAAAGCAGAGGAGAAAGATAATTGAACACCAAGTTTAGAACAAAATGTCCTCCAAAATCTGGAAACAAACTGGACTCCTCTGTCAGACACAATGTTCTCCGGAATGCCATGTAACCGAACCACGTGCTGAAGGAACAAAGGCACCAATTCGGAGGAGGAAGGTTGCTTAGGTAATGGCACAAGATGTATCATCTTGGAAAACCTATCACAGATTACCCAGATAACGGTCATTCTTTGAGAAACAGGGAGGTCGGAAATAAAATCCATAGAGATATGGGTCCATGGCCTCTTGGGCACAGGTAATGGCATTAACAAACCACTAGAGTGAGAGCAAGGCTTGGAGCGAGAGCAAGTCCCACAGGACTGCACAAATTCCCTGACGTCACGAGACAAAGTAGGCCACCAAAAGGACCGACTCACCAAGTCTCTGGCACCAAAAATCCCGGGATGACCAGCCAACGCGGATCAATGAATCTCAGACATCACACTCTTCTTCCACTGGTCTAGGACAAACAATTTCCCAATAGGGCAGCGCTCAGGTTTATCCTCCTGACACCCTTCCAAGGCCAGTCTCAAATTGGGCGAGATGGCGGAAAGAACTACACCATTTTTCAAAATAACAGTAGGATCAGATCACTCAGGAGAGTCCGCAAAGAAACTCCTCGAGAGGGCATCCGCCTTAACATTCTTAGTGCCAGGAAGAAAAGAAACCACAAAATTAAAACGTGTGAAAAACAAGGCCCACCTGGCCTGTCTAGGATTGTCGCTTGGCTGATTCGAGATAAACCAGATTCTTATGGTCCGTGAGAACCACCACCTGATGTTTGGCTCCTTCCAGCCAATGTCTCCACTCTTCAAAGGCCTACTTCATGGCCAATAACTCCCGATTACCCACGTCATAATTACGTTCAGTTGGAGAAAATTTTCGAGAGAAAAAGGCACAAGGGTTACTCTTAGAGGTCTCTGGATCTCTTTGGGACAAAACGGCACCTGCCCCAATTTCAGAGGCATCAACCTACTCCTGAAACGGTAGAGAAACATCAGGCTGCCGTAGAACAGGAGCAGAAGTGAATCTCTGCTTAAGTTCCTGAAACGCAGAGACTGCCTCAGGAGGCCAATTCACCACATCAGAACCCTTTTTGGTCAAATCAGTCAATGGTTTAACAATACCGGAGAAATTACCAATAAATTTACAATAAAAATTGGCAAAACCCAAAAATCTCTGAAGAGCCTTTAATGAAGTAGGTTGGACCCAATCACAGATGGCTTGAACCTTGACCGGGTCCATTTCAATTACAGACGGAGACAAAATAAATCCTAGAAATGAAACCTTCTGTACGCCAAAAAGACACTTTGATCCCTTCACATACAGTGCACTCTCTCTCAAAATCTGGAACACAGTCCGAACATGTTTCACATGAGAGTCCCAGTCATTGGAAAAAATCAAGATATCATCCAAATAAACAACCAGAAATTTATCCACAAAATCCCTGAAAATACATTCATGAAGGATTGGAAGATGGAAGGAGCATTAGTGAGCCCAAAGGGCATCACTAGGTACTCAAAATGCCCCTCTGGGGTGATAAACGCCGTCTTCCATTCATCCCCATGCTTAATGTGAATAAGGTTATACGCCCCCTGAGGTCAAGCTGGGTAAACCAACTAGCACTTTTCACCCTGGAAAACAGGTCAGAAATCAAGGGTAATGGATATTGATACTTCACAGTGATCTTATTCAAGAGACGATAATCAATACACGGCCTCAATGAACCATCCTTTTTGGCCACAAAGAAAAAACCGGCAACCAAGGGTGAAGAGGATGGTCTGATATGACCCTTCTCCAATGACTCCTTGATATAAGATCGCATAGCATCGTGTTCAGGTACAGACAAGTTAAAAAGGCGACCTTTAGGAAATTTACCACCAGGCACTAATTCAATAGCGCAATCGTAGCTCCTGTGAGGGGGCAAAGATGCAGATTTACTTTCACTAAATACATCCGAAAAATCAGTCAAAAAGTCAGGAGCATCCTGAGACTTGGGAGAGGCAGAAAAAACAGGAGTGTCGGCATTAACACATTGGCAGTCCCAACTGGTCACAGACACAGATTTTCAATCCAAAACAGGATTATGAGACTGTAACCAAGGGAAACCTAGTACAATAATGTCATGCAGATTATACAGCACCAGAAATTTGCAACTCTCCTGATGATCTGGTTCAACCCTCATTATCACCTGAGTAGAAAACTGGGGTTTATTCTCCGCCAAAGGGGTAGAATCAATGCCCAGTAGGGGAATAGACTTCCGCAGGGGTATCATGGGAAACTTACAACGTTTGGCAAAGTCAAAATCCATCAGGTTAATAGCTGCTCCTGAATCAACAAAAGCCTGAGCAGAAAATGTGGACAGGGAGCAAATCAGGGTAACAGTCAACAGAAATTTAGTCTGAACACTATCCAAGACAACTGAGCATGCAAAACGTCTTCCCCGCTTAGGGCAGACTGAAATAGCATGAGAGGCATCACCACAGTAGAAACATAACCCATTGAGCTTTCAAAACTCATGACGCTGAGCCCCAGAAGTCACTCTATCACACTGCATGGGCTCAGAAGCTCACAAGGCAACACTATCTCACGCATACCTCTGAGCTCATGCAAACGGCTGTCAATTTGAATAACCAATGATATAGAATCATTGAGACCAGAGGGAGCAGGTAATCCCACCATAACATCCTTTACATTCTCTGACAGACCCTTCCGAAAAAGGGCTGCCAAAGCATCATCATTCTATTTGGTCAGGACTGCCCACTTTCGGAATTTCTGACAGTACAACTCAGCGTCTTCAAGACCCTGATTTAATGCCAACAAGGTTTTTTCAGCTTGATCAGTGACATTAGGTTCATCGTACAATAACCCCAGAGCCAGAAAAAATGCATCAATATCATTCAAAACAGGATCCCCAGGTGTCAAGGAAAAGCCCAATCCTCAGGATCGTCGCGCAGGAGAGAGATGACAATTTGAACCTGCTGTGCTGCGTTACCTGAAAACTTAGGCTTTAAGGCAAAAAAACAACTTACAGTTATTTTTGAAATTCAGAAATTTAGCCCGATCCCCCAAAAACAAATCTGGCATGGGAATCCTAGGTTCCACAATCGGCAACCCAGCAAGATAGGTAGCAATACTCCGAACCTCAGTGGCAAGCTGATCCACACGGCCAGACAACCGTGCAAACTCTATTGAGAGAAAAAAAAAATCCTCCTCAGCACCCAGAGAAAAAGAGGGAAAAATGCAACAGACAGAAAAAAAAAATCTCTGACAACTCTGACAACTTTTTTCTTTCCACACTTTTTTTTCCCTTCTGTGAATACCATATAATTTTCAGTTATGGCCGGTGATACTGTTATGTTTCGGTAGCTGAGGAGGACAGGAACAACAGCAGGGCAGCCGAACACCTGAGATGTTGGTAACTGATGGGTTGCAGATTCCTAAACTAATGACACAACTAGAGGTAGCCGTGGAGCGTTCCTACGTTGATCCTAGACACATCGTCACAGCCTGAGAGATAACTACACCTAAAGGCAGAAAGATGAAAGCTATCTGCCCTGGAGCAGAAAGAAAATAGGAAGCCCCCAAACATATAATGGCGGTTAGACAAGATGAAAATACAAACATAGGCAGAAAATAGACTGAGCAAACGCTGGGGCCACAAGCTGACTAAATAGGATAGGACAGGAGAGATTACTTTCTGCAACCCAGAAAACCCTACAAAAATCCAACAATTCTGATTACAAAAATACTGAGATCACACGATCTCGCCACCCACTAAATCAGATCTCAGTGTGAACAAAAACCAAGCCGCAGCCGCTGAAAAAACAGGAAAAAGCAAATGAGCAAATAACAGTGGCTGCAGAAAAAATGTGAGGAGCTCAGGCCCCAGGAGGGGACCTGGCTGACCTCCACAAAAGTGCAGAAAGCAATGCAAAAAGCAAGCACAAAAAGAAAAGCAAAAAATATCTTACCTGAAAGCAGCAGATGCAGGCAGGACTCCAGCAAACTTCCAAATGAACCAGGAACCACAATTGAGACAAGAACAATTGATCACCGGCAACCATCATGGGAGGGAACCTCCCTTATATCAGACCAGTCCGTGATTCCAGATTGCCACTCCTCGCTGAAAGGTTCAGTACTGTCTGTAACCACCAGAGGTAGCCTCTGCTCAGAAACCATCTCTAGCACATTCATAACACTGCCCATTGTGTTGGATTGTCAATGCAACCCTCTTCTCCCACTCTTGACACACTGAGAGCAACATTGCAGAAGAAATAATAGCACAGGCTTCCAGTATCCGTTGTTTCAGATTCTGCACATCTCGCATCTTCACAGAATAGACAATTGCCTTCAGATACGAGATGTGTAGCATGGGTACCATTCATTATACAACCCCGGATGCTGGAAATATTTAGCAAATTGCTTTAGGGATGCAGGCATTAATCCCTTCATTACCATAAACCGCAAGGAATTCTGAAACTGATCACTAAACAACCAGGATTTTGGATGTTTTCACTTCTCTTCTCTAGACCACCAGAGAGGCTGGCATAATTAATCAATTCATTACCTTAGACCACCAGGGATTCTGACAATGTTTACATCATTACCCAAAACGACAAGAGATGCAGGCATTAAGCACTTCATTACCCAAGACCACCACCACCTTCATTAACTTACCCATCCATGGATATTGGTATTATTCATTCATTATCCTAGATTACAGCAATGCGGACATTATTTAGATCATGACTGTAGACCACCAGTATACTGGCATTAATCAGTAGACCACCAGGGATGCTGTTATCTTCATTTCACCACCAGGGATGCTTTAACTTCATTTTATTAATCTAGACCATCAATGAAGCTGGTATTGTTAAGTTCTTTAGCATAGACCATCAGGGAAGTTGGTATTATTCCAACTAATTTATGTTAACCTGAAGAAGGAGTTGATCCAAGTCCAAAATGTCTTGTATTAAATTTATTAAATAAATCTGATCCTCTACACTTGGTCCACCAGTCCTCCTTGGCAGCACCCAGACACCACAGCCGCAATTTTCCTCATCTTGATTCTCTTCTCAACCTGCTGGATACAGAGGCCAGAGCAGAAGCTTTCTATCATTTGGCTCTATAGCTACATTGGAGTTGTGCAGCGCACAACTTATCCAGGTGAGCGACATACAGTACATCCTACCATCTTGTCTATCACTCTGAGGGATTACGCAGGGAATGTTCCCTCTTTCCTATTTTTCCTATTCTAGTAGAAAAGCCTACTATTTTGTCTTATCAGCGTGCACAATGTTATTTTTGGACAGTGTCAAACATATATTATAGTTGGAAATTATACGGTATTGTGCACTGTTCTTCTTACTAATGTTCTGTAATAAGTGCAAATGTTACTTTTACACCTCCAGTTGCATTTCTGCTTTTATGACTCTATGGTCAGAGGTGTTACATCCTGTGATGGGCTGATTGGAAAAAGAAAAAAATAATAAGCAAAAACGTATCACTATAAATCAAATGTATTATTAGCCATATTGAAGCCTTTTCTTTTTCAGATTTAGTTTGAGAAATGAGTTTTAGAAAGTTGAACCATGATGTGAATGATCAGTTAGCAGTGGTGTAGTCTGGTGTTTCATAGGGCAGTGACCCTGGGTGCCAAATTAAGTTTGGGATTATAATTAGGGACAGTAGTAGGGCTGGGGGTATGGTTTTGTTTAGAGCTAGAGTAATAAAAAGGACCTGTTGAGTTAAATACATTATAGAAATCCCGAGTTCCCCTGATTCTGCCTCTCTTTAGCCTTTTGCGCTCCTTCCCTCCATTGCAGAGATATTCAAATTTGTTTCTTCTTTAGCTCAGTATGTGAAATCTCTGCTAGCAGTCAAACTGAGTGTTTCTTCGGAATGTTATCTGTTGGTTGGAGCATTCACTCCTCAATCTCAGAAGCTACCAATTACAGCTGATTTAGCAGTTTATCAGATACAGCTGAGCTGTGATTGACGGCATTTAGAAAGGAAGGGTGAATGCTCACACCACAAGAGAAGACTATAACAAAATGTCAAGTTAGACTGCAAAACAGCGATTCACATACAGTGCTCTAGAAAAAATAAAAATGGCTATTTCTCTGTAATGGAATGAAGCAATATGGAAAAGAGCTTCAGAATGAGGGAGCTTAGTGATTTTTACAAAGCAAAATAAATTCCAGCTCACCATGATATGCATCTTGAGGGTGTTCGGAGCACAGAAATGCTTTGCCAAGGCGTATAGAATGCAGAAGTGAGGAAATCAAGCTCCACGAACAGTGATTCTTGTATTCACGCAAAATACTTGGATGACATACAGAGTCAGCAATACAACTTGACATGACACGCGGCATCAACGTGTTTCATGTGTCTGCGCATTGTAAGCTTTTCAGGGGATATAGCTCTGGGATCGCCGTCCTGGTAGACGGAGTGGCACGGAAACAGTTCATTCACAGACAGCAGTTCTGGTAAAAACTGGCCGCAACCAGTTTTATTAAAGTCCACAGCAAACAGAACATAATCAAAACCAAATCATAAACATAAGCCCTGGGCTTGTCCAGCCACTTACTACACTTAGATAGATTTCCCTCTCTATCCGGGTCCAGACTCTAACAGCCTGTCCCCAAAACAACACATATGTTCAGCATTTACCAGCATGGAGTTTCACAGAGTCTCCTCCTTGTGTCTGAAGGCACCTTCAACGTCCAGACTTGAGAGAGCTCCCCTCCTATTCAGCAGCTATCCGCATGGATTCTCACAGAGACTACTCCTGTGTCCGGGGTACATCGAGCACCCAGACTGAGACAGCTCATACTCCTGGAGACTCCTTCTTGTGCCTGGACTCCTTGTCCAGACTAAGCGAGCTCTCTGTCTGTGTTCGCAGACACCTACTTCTGGTCTCCTAATTAACAGCTGAGTGGTTTCAGGCCTGAGCTGCAAGTGTGTACTGAATGTAAGGTGTAGTGACCTTTCTCTACCACTAGGTTTACAAAGCCATACATTTCCCTTATACCAGTCAGCAAAGTATCTAGGTGAAATGTACACCCCATTCAACACACATACTCTCACTGTCTCACATATCCCCCCCTCTTCTCCAGACCGGAGGGCTGGTCATCCAGTCCGGAGGGCTGGTCAACAATCCAAAAGAGACAGTGAACTCTGGACCAGTCATGGCCCTCATCAGCTTCATCTTCACTACTGTCATCTGTATCTTCACCTGAGCCATAGCCAACATCAGCTTTCTCTTCAACTGAAGCATCCGCACTACCCTGTACCCTCCCAGGCCTATGCTCTCTGAGGGCCTCGGGTATCCTGCACGGTTTCATCTTGACCTTAGGGCCGGGTTCAGTTTCGATATAGTGCCTGGCCAGAGAAGTACAACCCGGCACATCAGAACATTTCTGCTGACTCTTCGTCAGAAACTCACGTACCCCTGTCCTTGGTGCACTGACCATTTGTCACCAACTATCACAGAAGGTATAGGGGGTTTTTCACTGTTCTCTAGTTCCCCTTGAACCCTCTTTAGCACATCTATTTTCTTGAATATCGGTTGACTCATAAAGTCTATTTCACAGACCTTAAGCTCCTCTGCCATGGTCTCTGACCATTTTAAGCTACACTGTTCAAATGAATGGGACTGTAGAAGGAGCTGATCGTTTTTCTTTTGCAGTACACATAATTCATCCGCTAAGTCTCCAGCTGAATTGTAATGTTCTACCGTGACAACAGCATTCTTATATAGAGCCTTAGACTTATTGAGCAGCATTTGCTCTTGCAACGAAGAGATTCCCTGTATCCTTCCTTTTACTTCATTGACCTTCTCACGAAGATGCTCATGGCTTTCATCACACTCCTTCATCACAGTTTGGAGTTTTTTCTGAGAAGTCATCAATTCATCTGGTACCTGTTGGACGTCTTTTATGTCTTCGGCCCCTTCTCAGGCTCTTCTGGTAGAACATGCTCAGAAGCCCCACCGTCAGTCTTACATTCTACCTCTTCAGTCACATCATTATGGTCTCCAATATTTCCATTTATTCCGGCTTTCAAGTTCTCCTTGATAGCTGCATCTGTATACTCAGAACCCGCCAGATTCTTCTCTTCCACCACGTTCTGCATCCCATCTGAGCTCCCGTGTGTCTGCAGCGGCAACGGAGTGACACATCGCTTTTCCCATTTGTTGGGACGTGGCTCCGATGTAGACTCCATGAAAGTGCGCTTGAGCTCACCAATGCCAGCCTGATGTCTCAAAATCTCATCTTGTGATTTATCCAGATCCTTGGTGTCACTCGGGAACACCGCTGGGGCTCCAGGCGCCGAACTTCCAGCCTGAGCTTCACGAGTTGCAGCTACTGATACGAACCGTAACCCGTCCACGCCGCTGTCTTCGACAGAAACAGATTCCTGGACATAGTCAGTCCCCATATCTTCAGTCTTGTTCCTCACAGCTTCACTTGAGACCTCAGCTTCTGATGAGGCATCTGGCTTGGTGACTACCACTTCTATGGCTCCTTCCACCTCTGCAGCATCTCCCTCAGAGTCCCTGACATGATGCAGATCCACACCACACGTCGACAACTTCCCACTTCCAACAGCCTCCACTTGTGCTGTGTTCAGTCTCAGAGACCTGCCTTCAAAGCTCAGCTCACCTCCTTTCACCTTAGTCTTCGCCAGGGAACCGGCCAACTGTAAAACATCTTCAGATGCCATCTTCTGTCCGGCTGTAAGGTCAGCATCAGCTTTCTTCTCAGGACTCTCAACCTCCTCTGCTACCATGCCTTCCTCATTTGCACTGGTTGCTTTATTGTCATCAGATGATTCACTATCACTACCACTATCCCTGTCTGACCCCTTTTTCTCAGCCACATCCGGCTCATTTTCAGGGTTATACAATTCATTCTCATTCACATCCTGATCTGGAACCTTAGTTAACATGTCATCCACAACATTAACTTCACCATCTGGTCCCTCAAGTATGTGACTATGTGACAACCCCAGCACTATACTTCTATATAGCTCAGGTACTAGGAGCTGGCTCACGACCTCTCCCTGGACTTCAGTGTCCCTATACAACAGGTGAGTGTTTATGGCAACATGAGGAAACCTCTCCTCAGAGCCAGGCTCTTGGGAAACCTCATTTAGAACATTTATATTTTCCTGGGCCGTTTTAAGAGAGGGGTCTCGCCACTGCTCACTCTCAAAATTGTCACAGGACACAGGTAAGTCAGGGACACTCGGTTCCCGAGAACCACCATCCTCGTCTCCCAACATCACCTGCAAAGGAATTTCATCACTATCACAGTCATCATTATTATCAATATCATTATCATGATTATGATCAGTATCATCATCACTATCATGATCATCATCATTATCATTATCAGCATCAGCATCATTATCATGGTCATCATCATTATCATGATCATCATCATCATCATTATCATTATCATCATCATCATTATCACATAAGTTTAACGGCCCACTAGCATTGTGTTCCGCCCCTCGGGACTGCGCACCCTCAATAGGAGCTTCATCACACTGTCCATCAGAAACATTTTTCCCCCAGAGATCCTTAGACCGGGGAAAGTCATTACCCAATATAACGGGGTGCACCAGGTTCTTCACTACCCCCACTTCACATGAAACCTCCCCGCGTTTGGGGATCAAGTCCACGACAGTCTCTGGGTAGACTTTGGTGTCTCCATGGACGCACACCACACTCAGGTGTTTATCAGGGATAAAGTCCCTATCAATCAGGCTGTCCCATACGGAAGTCACTGGACTCTCTGAGTCCAAGAGGGCCTGTGCTGGGCAGTCATTTACAACCACTGGGGACCCCTGTGGTCCAGTCTCTTCGGCTGAGGTGGACACACACACAGGCTCTGCGCAGGGAGAGAGGGATCCGCCAACATCACAACACATAGGCTCCCCCTCTATTGGACAGTTGGCTGCAATTTCACGACAACCCCAACACTGTCCAACACACTTTCCCACCCATATGTCCCCTCGGGCCTGAACTCGTCTATCAGCATACCCCATGTCCCCAACAGCTGGAACGCTCTTACCGGGAGAGTTCGGCGTCCGGGAACTCTGAAGTGAAGACCACTCAGACGGCTGGTCACGGAGGCAGTCTTTGGTGGCCAAGGCCCTCTCCATCAGGCTGACCAGACGATTGGCGTCCTGGTGGTCTCGTTGTCCGACCTCCGGCTGTACCTCAGGAGGACGTGCGCGGGTGTAGCGGTCCACTATCACCTCCTTGACCCCATGAGCAGGGTTGCCGACGGCAGACTCCCAACTGCATCTCCAGTCATGGACTCCCCTGGCACGGACTGCCACCGTAACACCCACCGGGTAAGAATCTCCGCTTTCAGCTTGGCATAGTCTTGGCTGTCCTGCTCGCTCAGGTCAGCATAGGCCCTTTGGGGTTCTCCAGTCAGATAGGGTGCGACCATCATGGCCCATTCAGATAGGGGCAGATTCTCCTTCTCTGCCAGTCCCTCAAACCTAGTGAGATATGCCTCCACATCGTCACGAGGTGTCATCTTTTTCAGGGACCGTCTTACGCCTTCTTTACAGCGGACAATGCAGGTGACTTTGCAACATTACTTTGGGACGATGCGCTGCAAGTCTTTTGTAGTGCTGCAACCTGCTCAAAAAACAACCGGTTATTCTCCTGCTGCTGCTGCAGGAATTGCTGCTGGGCCTGCTGCATGCGCTGCTGGTGCTGCAGGCGCTGCCGCTCCATGCTCTGCTGCATGCTCGCTGGGCCTGGACCAGGTACTCAACGAGCTCCTCCATACTGCGGACTTATCTGTCTCAACACGGCAGTCTTATGCTGCACATTAACTTGCGCCATTTGTTCAAACAGCGCCTCCATGCTGTCATCCATGCTGTCAGACTTCTCTGTCTCAACAACGGCAGTCTTCACTCAAGACATACACACTCCACAGTCTTTTCCACAGAAAATTCAGCTTTGCTGTGCAGACACACTTTTTTTTTTTCTTTGCAAAGTCTATTAGGGCTACTGTCTCTTTAAGACTGCTCCAACAGACGTTTCTCTTTTTTTTTTTTTTCTCTGACACACTTTTTTTTTTTCTCTGCTGCTGCTTCAACAGACTTCACCTTTATTGCTGTCTCTCGCCACTGTGCTGCACGCACATTCTAGCACCAATTGTAAGTTTTCAGGGGATATAGCTCTGGGATCGCCGTCTGGTAGACGGAGTGGCACGGAAACAGTTCATTCACAGACAGCAGTTCTGGTAAAACTGGCCGCAACCAGTTTTATTAAAGTCACAGCAAACAGATCATAATCAAAACCAAATCATAAAACATAAGCCCTGGGTTGTCCAGCCACTTACTACACTTAGATAGATTTCCCTCTCTATCCGGGTCCAGCTCTAACAGCCTGTCCCCAAAACAACACATATGTTCAGCATTTACCAGCATGGAGTTTCACAGAGTCTCCTCCTTGTGTTGAAGGCACCTTCAACGTCCAGACTTGAGAGAGCTCCCCTCCTATTCAGCAGCTATCCGCATGGATTCTCACAGAGACTACTCCTGTGTCCGGGGTACATCGAGCACCCAGACTGAGACAGCTCATACTCCTGGAGACTCCTTCTTGTGCCTGGACTCCTTGTCCAGACTAAGCGAGCTCTCTGTCTGTGTTCGCAGACACCTACTTCTGGTCTCCTAATTTAACAGCTGAGTGGTTTCAGGCCTGAGCTGCAAGTGTGTACTGAATGTAAGGTGTAGTGACCTTTCTCTACCACTAGGTTTACAAAGCCATACATTTCCCTTATACCAGTCAGCAAAGTATCTAGGTGAAATGTACACCCCATTCAACACACATACTCTCACTGTCTCACAGCACCCGGACCTGAACATCCGGCATTATATGTCACTGTGGTCACATTGCTGCAGTTCCCATGTGTGCAAACAGATAATAGCCTGTGAACCAGCAAGCAGCTGGGACGGCAATAAAAATGGTTACCTCGGTCAGGCTTCGGCTGATGAGAGTACTATTACTCTCATCAACATACGCTGCTCTCGGTGATAGGTGCGAGAGCAGTCGACGCCTGTGAGAGTAGTACTCTCATCAGCTGGTTCCTGTGCTTTATTATAAAGATGTCAGTGTGATATAGTGCAGAAAGGGAGAGTGTATTTTCCTGTGCAATGTATTTATTGAATTAAAAAATTAAATCAATGAAAAAAAAATGGCTTGGGGTCCTCCGTAATTTTCACAACTAGCTGAGGGAAAGGTGATGGCTGGAGCTGATATTAATATTCTCGGAATGGGCCAAAAGCCCTAAAGTTCCAGGCTATTAATATCAGTTCACAGCTTTTTTCTTAACCTTTTCTGGTTATTATAGGAGAGACCCCCAAAAATGAAGTGGGGCCCCCCTATTTTCAATAACCAGGAAAGGATAAACAGACAATTGTGGGCTGACATTAATAGCCTTAGAAAGGGCCATGAATATTGGCCCCCTCCCAGACTAATAACATCAGCCCTCAGCCGCCCCAGAAATGATGCATCAATTAGATGTGCGAATTCTGGTGCTAAGTCTCAGATCTTCACACTTGCACTGGTGTGGTGGCAAGTGGGGTAATTTTTTGTGGGGTTGATGCCAGCTTTGTGGAGTCAGCTGACATCAAGCCCAGGGGTTAGTAATGGGGAGTCATCTATAAGACATCCCCATTACTAATTCCATAGTCATATGTTGTGAATGGGTTTGAGATGAGTTTGAGCAGAGGCTCCCTCTGGTGGTTACAAGCGGTACTAGTGAGGATTGGGAATCAGGTGTTACTGATTGGTCTTATTTAAGGGAATCATTTTCCCATCAGGGTTGCCGGTGATCAATTGTTCTGGTCTGAATCCTTCTTTCAGTTTCCCTTGTAGCCTGCTGTGTCGTGTCTGCATCTCCTGCTATCAGATAAGACAATTTCTTATTTTGTGTTTTTGCTATATTTTTGCATTTTGTCTGCCTTCTGTGGGGACCTTCTGGGTCCCCTCCGGGGGCTTTTGCCCTCTCGTTTAGTCCAGCCACTGTGTTTTGTACTTTTGCTTTTTGCAGTTTTTTCAGTGGCTGCTGTTTTTGTTACACCAGAGAACAATTTAGGTGGTAGAGGTCGTGTGATCTCAGGTGATTTTGAAATTAGTTGTGTTGGTTTTTTTTCAGGGTTTTCTGGGATTGCAGTAAGTACCCTTCCTGTCCTTTTCTATTTAGATAGTTTGGGCCCAGCGTTTGCTCTACTATTTTCTTTCTGTGTCAGTATTTCCTCTTGTCTAACCGCCATTACATGTTTGGGGGCTTTCTATTATCTTTGGGGTTCTGCTCGGGGCAGATAGCTTTCCTATTTCTATCTTTAGGTGTAGTTAGTTTCTCAGGCTGTGACGAGGCGTCTAGGACCAACGTAGGAACGCTCCACGGCTGCCTCTAGTTGCGGTGGTTAGTCAGGGTACTGCAATCTCATAGATTCCAATGCTCTGGTGTATTTCCTTTTTTACCTTCACTCCTCAGCTACCGTAACATAACAGTATCACCCGGCCATTAAAATTGTATGGTACTCACAGAAGGGAAAAATATTTTGAAGGAAGAAAAGTTGTCAGAGATATTTTTGTTTGTTGCATTTTTTTTTTTTTTTTCCCCTCTGTATCTCTGGGTGCTGGGGAGGATCTTTTCCCAATGGAGTTTGCACAGTTGTCTGGCGTGTGGATCAGCTTGCCACTGAGGTTCGGAGTATTGCTGCATATCTTGCTAGGTTGCCTGTTGTGGAACCTAGGATCCCATGCCAGATTTGTTTTCAGGGGATCGAGCTAAGTTTCAGAATTTCAAAAATAATTGTAAATTGTTTCTTGCCTTGAAATCTAAGTCCTCAGGAAACGCAGCGCAGCAGGTTCAAATTGTCATCTCTCTCCTGCGCGGCGATCCTCAGGATTGGGTTTTTCCCTGATACCTGGGGATCCTGTTTTGAGTGATGTTGATGCATTTTTTTTAGGCTTTGGGGTTATTGTACGATGAGCCTAATGTCACTGATCAAGCTGAAAAAGCCTTGTTGGCATTAAATCAGGGGCTTGATGACGCTGAGTTATACTGTCAGAGATTCCGTAGGTGGGCAGTCCTGACCAAATGGAATGACGACGCTTTGGCGGCCCTTTTCCGGAAGGGTCTGTCGGATAATGTAAAGGATGTTTGGTGGGATTCCCTGTCCCCTCTGGTCTCAATGATTCTATGTCATTAGCGATTCAAATTGACAGACGTTTGCGTGAGCGGGAGAGTATGCGTGGAGTGGGTTGCCTTG
>JARQOD010000421.1:0-155227 GCA_033576555.1 Oophaga sylvatica | reverse complement strand
CAAATTTGGGGGCCCCCAAACTAACTAAATAAAAAGGGGATGGAAAGGGGGCACTTACTGCAATCCCAAAAAACCCAAAAAGCCCAAATTTTTACTTTTCAAAAACACCTGAATCCACGACCTCTACCCCCAAAAAATTTTTTCTCTGGGTAACAAAATCAAAACCGCCACTGAAAAAAAAAAAGCAAATGTACAAACATCATGGCTGAAAAAACTGAGGGAAAAACCCCCGAGGGCCCCGGGCCCCCACAGAAGTGGGGGACAAAATGCAAAAATCAAGCAAAAAAAGCAAAAAAGAAAAGTCTTATCTTTTCAGGAGATCAGACCGACACAGCGGCACAAAAAACAGGAATAAAGGGTTTTGAGACCAAACAATTGATCACCGCACCCTGAGGGAAGGTGACCCCTTTATAAGACCATCAGTAACCCTGATTCCCAACCTCACAATCTTCACTGGAAGCCCAGCCCCGTTTAAAACCACCAGGGGAGTCTCGCTCAGAACTCATTTCAATCCAATCACAAAAACCCCCCCCCCTTGAGGGGGGGCCCCGAACCCCCTTTTGAAAACCCGGGGTCGTCGGATGGGTTCTAATCGCGGGGATGATCTCCAGCATGGATGTCCGAAGCAAACACCAAGAATTGTCTTCCTGACCATAACCCCCCCCATTAAACCCCAAATACGGAGTTTCCTCTAAAAACGAAAATTCAAATTTTCAACCAAAACCCATATTGCCCTCAACCAAACGGGTCGGGGGAAAAAGCAGTAGGAACCCGGGGTCAAAAAACCCTCTTCAAAAAGGGGCTTGGGAACACATTTGACTTAAATTTCGGAAAAGCAACGAAAAAAACAGGATTAAAATCCCATGATCTTAAAAGGTCCAAGAACCTAGTTTAAAAATTTGGAAATGCCCTTATGGAATTTTTTTTTAGGCAACCAGACCAATCCCCCACTTTAAACCGGGCCCTCATCCTATCCGGGGTTGCAAACCCTGGGTTTTTTCCCCTAAAGGGGGGAAACCCCCGGGGGACTACCTGGCCCAAATTGTTGCAACCTCCACAACAAGTAAAAACCCCGGACAGGAAGAACCTCGTCTGTCCTAAAAAATCAGGGTGAAACCCAAAAATTTCAAAAAAAAGGAGACACAAAGGGCAGGCTACCCTATTTTTAAAAGCAAATCAGCCAAAGGAAAAAGGAACCCGTCATCCTGATCACAGACACAAAAATCTTAGATAAGTCTCCAAGTCTGGTTTGTTCTTCATTTTTTACCATTGGTTGAGGATAAACGCGAGGGGAAAGAAAAATAAACCCCAAAAATTAGAACAAAAGGTCCCCAAAATCGGAAAAAATGGCTCCTCTGTCAGACACAATGTTTCAGGAATGCCGTGAAACTAACCCGTGCTGGGGAAAAAGGCCCAATTCAGAGGGGAAGGAATTTGGGGTAATGGCACAAGTGTTCTTTTTGAAAACCATCACAATCCCCCGATGAGGTCATTCTCTGGAAACAGGGGGGTCAAAATGAAATCCAAAAGGTAGGGTCCATGGTCTTTGGGGCACAGGCAAGGATAACAAACCACTAGACGAGAGAAGGTTGGAGCGAGAGCAAGTCCCGGGGGACTGCACAAATCCCGAATCACAAAAGGGGTGGCCACCAAAGGACCGAAACCAACTCGGTCCAAAAATTTTCCCGGGTGACCGGCCAACGGGGAACAATGAACCAACATCCACTCTTTTTCCGTGGCCGGGACAAAAATTTTTCCCCCCAGGCAGCCTCGGTTTCCCCTGACACCCCTCCAGGCCATCCAAAAATTTGGGGGGATGGGGAAAAAAACTACCCTTTTTCAAAAAAACAAAGGATCAGATAACTCGGAATCCGAAGGAAAAAACCCCCTTAAAGGGCATCCCCTTAACTTCTTAGTGCCAGGGGAAAAAGGAAACACAAAATTAAAACGTGTGAAAAACAAGGCCCCCCCGGCCTGTCTAATTAAGCGTTGGCATTTCCGATAAACCAGTTTTTAGGTCAAAAAAACCCCACCTGATTTTTTGGCCCCTCCAGCCAATGCCCCACTCTTAAAAAACCCACTTCTGCCAATAACCCCGAACCCACGTCAAATTTTCTTCGTGGGGGAAAAATTTTCGAGAGAAAAAAGGCACAAGGTTACTTTGAGGTCTCGGATTTTTGGGCCCCAAAACCCCCCCCAATTTTTAGAGGCATCAACCCCCACCTGAAATGAAAGAGAAAATCGGGGGGCCGTAAAAAGGGGGAAAATGAATCTCTGCTTAATTTCCTGAAATGCGAGACTGCCTCAGGAGGCCCAATTCACCACATCAGAACCCCTTTTTTGGGAAAAAAATTAAGGGGTTTAAAAATAACCGAAAATTACCAATAAATTTACGATAAAATTGGAAAAAAAACCAAAAAAACTTTGAAGAGTTTGGGAATTTACTACCGGGGACTAATTCAATGGCCCCCATAGCTCCCAGGGGGGGGGCAAGGATCGTTTATTTTGCTAAAACCCTCAAAAAAAAATCAAAAAACAGGAACATCCTAGCCGGGGGGGGCAAAAAAAAGGAGTGTTGGAATAACACTTGGAACCCCCAAGGTTACAGACACAGTTTCCAACCAAAACAGGATTATAACTGACCAAGGGAAAAACCCCCCACGAAAAGTCATGCGATTATACGAACCAAAAAAATTTTCAGTTTCCCGATACAGGTTCAACCCTATTACACCTGAGTAAAAAAGAGGTTTTTTTCTCACCCCAAAAGGGGTAGAATCGACCCCCCCTAGGGAATAATTCTGTAGGGGTAAAGGGAAACCCCCCAAGTTTTTGGAAATCAAACCATCAGGTTAATGTGCTCCCCCAAACAACGAAAGCCGAGCAGAAAAAGGGGCGAGGCAATCAGAGTAACATTAATAAAAACTTAGTCTAAACACTACCCAAAAAACTGAGCTGCAAAACGTCTTCCGCTTGGGCAACTGAAAAGCATTGAGGCGCACACAGTAAAAAAACCCCTTTTGCCTTTAAAAACTCATGACGCTTCCCCCGAAACCACTCACAATGCAGGGTTCAAACGGTTAAAAAGGCAACTTTTTTTCCCCACCATACTTCTCCCCGTCACGCAAACGTCTGTAATTTTTGAATCGCTAAGACTAGAACATTGAGACCAAAGGGGACAGGGAATCCACCATAACATCCTAACTTATTACAGACCCTTCCGAAAAAGGGCTCCAAACCCGTCGCATTCCATTTGGTCAGGACTGCCCACCTACGGAACTCGACAGTTAACTCAGGTCTCAACCCTATTTAAATGCCAACGGCTTTTTTCCTTGATCAGGACTTTGGCTCATCGTACAATACCCCAAGGGCCTGAAAAAATCATCAACATCACTCAAAACAGGATCCCCGGTGTCAGGAAAAAAGCCCAACCTGAGGATCCCGCCAAGAGAGAGACAATTTGAACCTGCTGCTGGTTCCCTGAGGACTTAGATTTTAAGGCAAAAAACATTTACAATTATTTTGAAATTCAGAAACTTGGCTCGATCCCCAAAAAACAAATCTGGCAGGGAAATCCTAGGTTCCACAACAGGCAACCACAAATAGGTAGCAATACTCGAACCTCAGGCAATGTCCCCCGGGGCCAGACAACTTGCAAACCCTTGAAAAAAAAAAAATCCTCCCCAACCCAGATACAAAAAAAAAAAAAAATGCAACAAACAAAAAAATTTCTTGCAACTATGACAACCCTTTTTTTTTTTCACAATATTTTTCCCTTCTGTATACCTTTTAATTTTTTTCATTAGGTGGTGATACTGTTATGATTTGGTACTGAGGTCAGGTAAAAAGGGCAATACCCAGGCATTGGAAAATCTATGAGATTGCATACCCACTAACCACCACAATAGAGCCCGTGGAGCTTCCTACGTTGGTCCTAGACGCCTCGTCACACCTAGAAACTAACTATACCAAAGAAGAAAAGGAAAGCTACTCCCCGGAGCAGCCCAAAAACAAGAAAGCCCCCAAACTGTAATGGGGTTAGACAAGAGGAAATACTGACCAGAAAAAATGTAAAAAAAAGTTGGGGCCCAAACTAACTAAATAAAAGGATAGGAAGGCACTTACTGCAATCCCAAAAACCCTGAAAAGACCAATTTACTAATTTCAAAAGCACTAACACACGACCTCTACCACCAAAAAATTTTCTCTGGTGTAACAAAATCAAAACAGCAGCCACTGAAAAAACTGGAAAAACAAATGTAAAAACATCATGGCTGAACAAAACTGAGAGGGCAAAACCCCCGGGGGGACCCTGAAGGCCCCCACAAATCGGACAAAATGCAAAAATCAAGCACAAAGCAAAAAGAAGAAATTCTTATCTGTTAGCAGAGATCAAACGACACAGCAGGCTACAAAGGAAAACAGGAACAGGATTAACCAGAACAATTGACACCCGGCAACCCTGTGGGAAGGTGACTCCTTATTAAGACCGTCAGTAACACCTTATTCCCAATCCTCAAATTTACTGGACGTCCAGTACCGTTTGAACCCCAGAGGGAATCTCGCCAAACTCTTTCAAAGTCCATTCACAAACCCATCCTTATGACTTGATGTGACTAAACCGTTTTTGGGGGGTGATTTCTTCTGTGGGGGTCGGCGCGGTGTTGTTCAGGAAAACAGGGATGGAGTCATCCCTGTGCCTTTTTTCAAAAAATTTTCTAGACTAACGAATTCGATATTGGTAACGGAATTGTTAGCTATTAAACTCCATTTGAACATGGCGTCATCTCTTGGAAGGGCTGAATTCCCGCAGGTTTTCACTGTCATAAAAATCTGATCTATCTGATCTGCCAAACCTTGAATGCCCGTCAGGGGTAGGTGGGCACTGTTTTTCTCCGGTTTAATTTTTTCGTTACTTACATCACAGGTACTAAGAATGGAAAGCCACGCTTTGTCCGCAGCTTTTCTCCCAGGTCGGTGCTGAGGGGAGGAGAAAATTTCAAGAAGGGGTTGTGATTGCTGCTTTGGACTCTGGTTGGAAGTGAATTCTTAAAGCACGGAGAATGCCCCACTAACACTCCCCATGGGAGGTTGTTTAATCCTGGGACCTTTAGGAGAGATTTTTTGTTGAGTGTCATGAGTCCTCGGTTGGCAGGTCTCCTGGATTCTCTGGACCAAGAGACTTGTGGTCCATTTTTTGGGCCGGGATGGCAGAAGGGGAAGTCATTAAGTGGGTGCATCAATGCCCTTTGTCAGATCTAAGCTTCCATACTCCGCTGCGGGGTGCTTTCTCTCTGGAGGTCCAGTCACCTTGGACACATTTGGTATGGAACTTTTTACTGACCTCCCCCTCTGAGGGTTTCATGTCTCTGTGTGGCGTGGACCAATTTTAGCAAATGTGCACTTGGTTCCTTTCATCAAACTGCCCTGCGCTAAGACTCCGCTAAGGGGCCTTTGTAAGAAAATTGTCACTAAGGCTTCCCACTGACATTGTTTCTGATAGGGGGGCCTCTTCGTGGCTCGTTTTTGGCGCCCTTTTGGGACAGGTTGGAGTTCTTTTCATATTCTCCGGTTATTCCTGATCTAATGGCCAACAGAAAGGAAAAACCAGATGTTTGGCAGTTCTTGCGTTGTTTTGTGGCTGACAACAAGAGGGGTGGTTACTTCTCCATTACTGAATTTCTCTTAACAACCATCATCCCTTCTGTGGTTGTTCACCTTTTTTTTGTTGTAGGAACATCCGTCTTTGGGTCTTTCTTCCAAATTGGTTCGGCCTGCGAAGAGAGAATTTCCGGTGTTTGGAGAGAGTTTGGAAGGTTGCGCGTAATCTTCAGGAGGCTAACAAAAACTAAAAGGTCTTTGAAGGAAACGGAAAGGTTTTTTTTATTGGTGACATTTTTTGGGGTTTCCTCTAAGAATCTGCGGTTAGGATTCCTTCTAAAAAATTTGGGGCCCAATTTGTAGGGCCTTTTAAGGGCTCAGGTTGTTAACCAATCTGCTGTTAGGTTGGAGGTTCCTTTACCTCCTGGAAGATTTTGGGTTCTGTTTTTCCTGTTAAAAGAGGTGATGTGGGATGTAAACGCCTTCCCTGTTCCCCCGGTGGTGGAGGCGGGGAATAGAAATTTCCCAATCCTAAATTCTAGAGGGGGTTAGAGGGAGTTTCGTATCCGTCGCTGGAAGGTTTCGGACTGAGGATAAAAAAACTCGGGGGTGAGGGGGATGATGTTTCTGCATCCAATTGTCAGAGGGGGTTCACAAGGTTTTTCCGGGTAAGTCTGGGCTAGGGGATCGGAGGATCCTCTTAGAAGAGGGGTACTGTTAGAACTCTCCTTTAGGTTTTTTCTATTTTTGCGGGCACATGACCTTTTTTGCCTATTTAATCCTGCTCCGCCCTTTGGCTTTGCTGGACTTCATTGTAATTTCACTCTTAACACCAGGTGTTTTTACCTTACCATCGTTTGCTTGGTCTTCGGGACCTCAATTTCTATGTTGTTTGTTTGTCTTTTCTGCAAATTCTGTTAGGAGGTGTCCACTTTTTCCCCTTCCCTAGTTTTGTAGGGATCCCTCCCCGCATCATAGGCTTCGACAGCAGCTAGGACTTTTGGGGTGGATCGCGGATCAGGTTCCCCTTTTACATCGTAGGGATCTACTTAGTTCTATCGTAGGGACAGATATCACTTCTTTCCTTATGCTGGTAGCAGAACAAAAATAAACTTAAATTTGCATAACGACAGTAATTGGGTGGTACGGGGAGGGTTTTCCATCAATATCCAATCAAAGCAATTTTCCATATGAAGAATAGAAAAGGGGAAAAAAGCGGACCACGGAGACCACCGATCAAAGAGTGCGATATGATCATTGTTGTGCCAACATCGGATAACTTTAGTTGGGGGCTAATGGAGGTCGAGTTTTGCAAATCAAACCATTTTCCCCCAAATCACCACGTATCTATCAACACAGCCCGTGAGCGGCAATCAATGCTCCTCCATTAAGGAGGGAGATCTGCGCAAACCTTCCTCCACATGGTGGGTCTCGCTTTTTCCAGGTCGGGAATACAATCTTGCCACCTTATTAGGTAGCCTATTGATGACCTCTTATAACTACGTTTCTTATTGGTAAATTGATAAAAAAGGGTGTCAAACCATTTTTTTCTCAATCATGGGAACCCCTTTGGCCCAAAATGCATTTATTATAGGGCTGCCCACCATTGTGTCATTTCCCTTCCCCCCCCCACATCTCCAACATCTTCTGAACCACTGACACCCCTATAAGGCTGCTGGTACCCGGTACCACCTAAATAATTTTGAAGGAGGTTTCCTGACTTTGGCCTATTGAGGTTTTATGGTTAGGAAAAACATTTATTTCCCATTGTGATTCAAGAAAACTTCCCAGTTCCCTTTTTCCCCTGCCCACAGAATCAGGCCTATTGCAGTTACCTGGCAATGAGGAGATTATACAAGGGAGATTGGTTGTGGGGGGTGACAATATTGGTCAATTTTGAAAGTTTGTGAATCCTATGAAGATGTGTGCGCTTCTTCACAGTTAATAGAAGGTTGTAACTGGCATATTCAAATTTGCCTTCGGGGAAGTGGTTCTTCCCTGTAACAATCATTGAGGGGGAGCACAAAGATTGGGATGACATGAAAAAAAAATCAATGGATTTATTTGAACCGAGAAATCTAATTCAATACTCCGGTGGGAAATCTGGATTTCTGAAATCTGGAGCAAGGGGGGCCCTGGGTCTTTGGATAACTTTTTTTGGATCTCAAAGCCAATGCAGGGCATAAGTATATTGACTGAGGCCAAGAAAGGGGACAATTAAAGGGCGCACCGGGAGAGTGCTAGGTTTTGGACAAATGGATTGAGCTATTTTGACCCCAATTTCCCCTCCGAATGATGAAAACTCGAGTTCTGCGTTACTTGCCTTGTAATCCTTCTACAATCCGGAAGGTCCCCCTTTTTTTTGGTCTGATCAGAACGTCCCCCCGAATGCGTGGATGCCCACTTGCCCAGATAAATCGGCAAAACACTGCGTAGTCTTTTCCAAAAATTTTGAGGGAATTAACGGAATGGTTTGGTAGGGTAAATAGTTTAGGAGGACGTTCATTTTTAGTATATTTATTCTGCCGAACCAGGATATCCTTCACCCCAAGAAGAAAACCTCATGGGTTGTTCAATAAAGGCCCAAATAAAGAAAAATAGACGGGAAGGTCCTTTAATACGAAACCTAAATTTGATACCGGAGGGCCGGAAAAAGGGATAGTTGGCTGGTGGAATCCTGTATGGATTTGGGGAGGGAAAACGAGGGCCTCAACTTCGCTGTTGATTTTAAAATTTTTGACCATGTACAAAGATCTATTTCAGCCATAACAGCAGTGATGGAATATGTGGTGGTGATATATAATACATCATTCACACAAATGCAACACTATTGGTGCCCCCACCTCGAATTGATGAGTGTAGGTCTCCATCACTAGGATGTATAAGAGAGGGGACGAGGACACCCTGCCTTGTCCCATTGGTGTTTGAAAGGTGATATAAGTTCCTTTATCTTCCCCCTACGCGGATTGCATACAGGGCCAGATTTTGGCATAAAAGGGTCCCCAACCCCAGCTTTTTAAGAGAAAAATAATCTCCAGGAGAGTATCAAAAAAACAAATTTTTTAAAACTGCATCTAAAACAAAATTTTGGGCCAGTGCATTGTTGCTGTCAGAGGATTAACCCGCTTTAGCAAGCTACACCACCTTTAGTTTGGAAACTTAATTTTTTCAAAGGAAATGCTTCGGGCCCCCGGGACACTCATGAAAGCATCGGGAGGCACCCCAAGGCCAGGGTGTGACTGCGGTAGGACGCCTTGGGTGGGCCCCGCCAAGCTCGATCCTTATAAAAGCTTTTTTAAAAGCACAGCTTTACGCAGCTGGAACTCTTTTTTTTTTTATGAAAAACAAAAACACAAACATTACAATCTTAAAACCCAGAGACCAAACCAAAAACAATTATAAAAAGAAAATAAAAATTACACAACATAAAATAGGAAATTTGGGGACCCACTTCCTTTCAGCGCTTCCATCCTACCCAGTATCCAGTTCCTAGGTCCAGGGCCGTTGTAGAGTTTATGCTGCCCTAGGCACTTTTCGGCTGCCTCCCCCCTTGATGCTGCGCCACCCCCTCAACGCTCATCTACGGACTGCTGCGCCACCCCCCCCAGCGTCATCACTGGGCGCTGCTGACCCCCCCCACGCTCATCACTGGCTGCGCTGCTCCCCCCCCAGCGCTCATCTGTGGGCAGCGCTGCTCACCCCCCCCTCGCTCATGTACGGGCAGCGCTGCTGCTCACCCCCCCAACGCCACTACGGGCTCTGCTGCCACCCCCCCAGGTCCCAGCCTCATCTACTGGGCTTCTGTGCTCACCCCCCCAGCCTCATTAGGGTGCGCTGCTGTCACCCCCCCCAAAGCCATCACTGGCTGCTGCTGCCACCCCCCAGCGCTACTATGGCTGCTGCTGCTCAACCCCCCAGCAATCATTACTGGGCGCTGCGCTGCCCCCCCCCAAGCTCTCTACTGGGCTGCTGCTGTCACCCCCCACGCTCATTAGGGCTGCTGCGCTCACCCCCCCAGGCCCCAGCGCTCTCTACTGGCTCTGTGCTCACCCCCCCAGCGCTCATCTACGGGCGCTGCTGCTCACCCCCCACGCTCACTATTGGGCTGCTGTGCCCCCCGGCTCACCCCCCCCCCCAAGCGTCAACATGGGCTCGCGCTCCCCGCCCCAGACTACTGGGCTGCCCGCGCTCACCCCCCCCAGCGCTTTATTTACTGGGCTGCTGCTGCTCTCCACCCACCCCCCAGGCCCCAACGCTCATCTACTGGGTGCTGCTGCTCACCCCCCAAGGCCCGCGATCATCTACTGGGCGCTGCTCACCCCCCACGCTCTGTACTGGCTGCTTGCTCACCCCCAGAGATCATTTTGGGCTGCTGCTGTCACCCCCCCTCCCAGCGCTCATTTGCCGCAGCGCCACTCATTCTTCCCCTGGCGGCTCACTCCTCACTCTGCACTGCGCCCACATTTGACTGACGGACCGGGGGCTCACCCGCTCACCCCTGACTCTGTGGGGGCGGTCTAGTCCCTGCTCCTGGCTGCGCACTAACTGTGTTTTTGTTATCTAGACAGGCGCCGACACGGTCACACTTGGGTACCGCCCATTAACTCATGAATATTGGCGCCACCCTCTGAAGTGGAGGGCATCCTATTCATGAGCTTAATGACGGTACAGATGACCGCACGGATACAAGAGACTTGGTGCTGGAGGGGAGCTGCAGCAGGGGAGCGGGGGGATATGATAGGGGAGGGGAGGGGGGTTTGACCGACCCACGGAGTTTAAAAAAAAAAAAATTGCTCAGGTGTCCCCCCCCCGCAACCCGCCCTAGCACGTGCCCCTCGAGTTTGGGAAATACGGCCCTCCCAGGTCCCATGTCAAAATCCACTTTTTGGGCCCCTTGAACTTTCCATTCTTTGGGACCCCCACCAGGAAAATTTTCCTTCCAAGAAAAACCACACAAAAAGAAAAATAAAAAAAAAAACATTGACACCTTCACCTATTCCACCCACTCGCTACTCACCTTCATCCCTATTTACATTTATTTAATAGAAACAAAACAAAGTCTGGGCCCACTGCCCAAACTCAACTTTTTAATAGGCCCTTGGCCTTTTTTACCCAATATATTAAAACTAACTTATGACTAAATACCAACATTTTTTTTTATATTTTATATTATTTTATATTATTATTAAAACCCCCCACCAACACCCAGGCCTAAGTTCATGGCTTTCAAATCCGCACTGCAAGCTTGGACCATCAAAGTTTAATGCCCCTTCCCAACAATATCTTTTGGTCCATGGGTCCATTTGGCAAAATTGCCCAATGCCCTTACTTCCATTTCTTGAAAACCCAAAAAAACCCCCCCCAACCTAAGCTATCCCCCCCCTCCTAATAAACAAAAAATACACTCAAGCGACATTATAAACATATTATAAATAAACCAATAACTATATAAATACAACAATTTATACTTATTTTACTTCTTTCCATAACCATATCAACCTTATAACCATATCAACCTTAATTTCTTAACCTGCAAGCCCAATTCGGTGCCTCAAACCCAATATCCATTTTTCCCATGACAAAACAAAAAGCTAGATGTGCCACACAGCCCACCACCAGGGAGAGGAGTCTTGAGAGGCCCCGTCCCTACCACCTGCACATACTCCCATCCCTCATCAACTAAAGCTACCTACGACTGACACTGAAAAACCTGTCCCTACCTGTCCCTTCCCATCCCTATCCATCTAACTTAGCATGACTAACTCTCTATCTATCCCTACAACTGTCCCTATCTGCCCCTACTTCTCTTCCCTCAACACCCCACACCGCCTTATGCTATCCCTACCACCATTTCACACACAAACTAAATTTCCCTGGGTGTGTTTTTAAAAGGAGAAGCCCTCCAAAGCCAAGGCCCTCCTCACACCCAACCTCTCGAACTCCAAAGAACGCACCTTCCCCAGGTCACCCAAGATGTTACTAACACCTCATCCCGGGGGAGGGCTTTCTGTTGCGTCGATACTAAACACCATCATTCCACGTGTAAAACCTGACCACTACCTAACTAGGAATAAAGTGCCCCGCTCTCGCACCCAGGGATCTGAACGCCCCTAAAAAACCAACTCGCGTAGGAAAGGGACGCAGCCGCGCAACGTATGGAAGCACCAACCCTGTTGAAACCTCTGCATTAAAGAGCACCGAAGGGGGAAGCGCTCCATGCTTTCCAGCACGTCACACATCCTCACGGGGACAACCCCGACCATCGGTGTTCCTGTACTTCAGGTTGTCCCTACAAACAGTCTCCCATGAAAGTAGCGCCTGGCCAAGTCCCAAAACTTTGTGGGGATCCGCTTTGAATTTAAAAAGCTCGAGCCCCACCTCCACATCCCGGCCTGGGCAATCCCTAAGGACCAGGGGCTTCTGGAAATGGGTCAACAGAACCCTTTCTGTCAAGGCATTGCCTCGACATGGTCCTGATTTCCCTCATTCCCAGACCCCACCGGCGGATTACCTTCAGAACCGGGGGTAGCGTAAGCCGGAGATGTCCGTGATTGTACGGAGGTCCTTCACTTGCCCACCTGTCTCCCATTCCTGGAAGAAAGGCCGAAACCAACCCTGCAGGAGAATACCCACAGAGGAGCCCTCTCTAGCCAGAGGTTGGAAATATTGCTTTAGAAAGGTGTCCACTAAGAACACTACTGGGTTGACCAACTCAACCCACCTATCTCCTCGTACGGTACGTGACCTCCCTCTTGATTAGGTTGAGCTATTTCCCCATAACAGCTGGAAAAACAGGCTGTAACCCGTGTCCAGAGGTTCTGGCAAGATGCACACACTGCCCAGGTAAATTAACAAGGGAAGCAGAAAACCTTTAGCCAAGCTAACCCTTTAAAGACCAACCCTTCCACTGGTCCACCTTTTGGGCGGCAATCTGAGTCTGCCCTCCTAGTTTTGCTGGGGGTAGTTCCCCGGGGCAAATTCGATGCCTAAAATTTTTGGCGAGGCCTGGTGTTCTGGAAGGGTGTCGGGAGATCAAAGCTAGGATCTCCCCCTCCCAGCCAGAGACTCTCACACTTTTCCCGGTTAATCATGGACCCGGATTGCCTCCGAGTAACGCACAAATTTCGGACATGACCCAGTCCGCCTCACCTCTCGAGACACGAAAAAAGGAAACATCGTCGCGTACGCCACCACCCTCAGAGGGGGCCCAGAGCCTGCCTGGACCATCCCGACTCCCACCAATGGTCCACGTCTACCCTCCTCAGGAAGGGATCGATTCGCGAACGCGTAAAAAGTGGGCTCAAAGGACAGCCCTGCGGACCCCAGAACCCACCTCAAAAGGGTGACCGACCAACCGTTTCACGAGCGGGAAAGTCTCAGCCCCTGGTATAAGATCTCTAACCAATTTACAAACCTCCCAGGCAGACCGTACCTCAAAAGGACAGCCATAGGTACTCATGGTTAACCCGAGTCAAAGGCTTTTCTTGATCTAATGACAGTAGGTACCCCTTTCCACAGACCTGCCCTACCCTGTTCCACGCCTCTCACACACCGAGCACAGCACTAAATCTGCTGCGGCCAGGAACAGTGCAGTGCTGGGCCTCCAAAAGGCTGGGGTGCAAACTTGACACCCGAAATAAACAACACCTTCGCCAGAACCTTCCGGTCCGTATTGAGAAGCGCTATGGACGCCAATTCTCAATACAGACAGTCTTTACCCTTTGACAGAATAATCAGGGCTGACCTCCTCATTGAACCGGAAGAGCGCCCGAGGAAAGACACTCATTAAACACCCCGTCAAGAGGGGACCAAGGAGTCCCTAAAGGTCCTATAGAACTCAGATGTTAAGCCATCTGACCTGGCCGAAGGGTCGGCGAGGGTACCTCCCGAAGTCCCTCTCAAAAACCAAAGTGTGTGCCTATCATACTGACACTTCTTGAGCAAAGATTTCACTCGGGGAGATTCCTCACGGTCACCTCCAGTCGAGATGAGCTGCTCGAGTTTCCTCCTCAGGGCCTGATACAAGCGGTGCCTGTTCAGACTCCTGGCTCGAGGATGACGGAAGAACCCCGACACCCACTTTTGAAGAACTCCCACCACTCTACTTACTACTACAGAGATCCAAAAAGCGGTACCTGGCTCTGAAGAAAATCCTCGAAGGATTTGTTCACCGCCGCTTCTTCCAGCAGGGACGAATTCAGCTTCCACAGCCCTCTTCCATCCAGGAGACTCTGCAACATTCAGAAAAAAAGAAAATTAGACAGTGATGGGAGAACTCCACCTCAACGGCGGACACAGCAGAAAAGATGGCGTCCTCTTTTAAAGAAAACCTGTCTATTCTAGATCTACAGCTACCCCTATGATAGGTAAAAACCCCGTGGCCTGGGTGTGCCGGATGTGGACATCCACCAGGCGAGCTTCACTAGCTATACTATTAAGCGTGATGCTGTCATAAGCCAGGCGATCTCAAGGACCCCCGATCACGGGACCTTGTAATGGTGTTGAAGTCCCCACCGAAGACCACCTGTCGGCTCGTAAAAAGAAAGGGCTTAATCTTCAGGAAGAGACATTTTTCCGTCCCACTTAGATTTGGGACCATAGATATTTATGAGCCGAAGCTCTTGTCCCCTCATGAAGACGTCAAGGACCAGGCACCTCCCCATTTTCTAACTCGATCACTCGTCTGCATTCCACATCTGCTGTCTTAAAAAGGAACGCCACCCCGCTATACGGCTCGGTCGCAAAGACCAGTATGAGGGCCCGCACTTCCACTCCCTTCGGCTTTGTATATGGCCCCCGTGTCCGTTAGTCTGGTCTCTTGCAAAAATAAAATTTCAGACTCAATTCGGGTGAGAAAATCAAAGGCCGCAAATCTAGCCGCATCTGACTTAATGCTGGCGACATTAATGGACGCCAGCGTCAACGGGGCGAGTTCAGCCATCATGAGTGATCAAGTTCGATGGCCTTCTTCTTAACCACCCTGCTCCCACCACCCTCTGGGGAGGAGTCAGAACCCTTCCTCTTTAAGGTAGTTGAGGTGTCCATTCCTCCTCCCTGGTGTCCTCACCTCCGGACTCCGGGTCTGCCCACCCCCCAGGAGAAACAATGTCCCCTGAGGGTTGGACTCCCGCCATCCCCTGAAGGACCCCCCGATGCCGCCCCCAGTCCCTCGCCCTTGTCCTGCGACTCCTCAGCAGAGTCTCCAAGGGCTTGGAACCGGTTGGAGAGTGTGATCAGAGGGGGATGGTGGGCCCTTCCGTTGGTACATTCACGGTCGGGGGTGAGGGGATTTGGAAGACTTGTTCAGCCTCTTCCTCCCCTCCTGTTGGTACGTTTTTCCACCCAGTGATGTTGTAGGCTGCTCTATGACTTCCTCATCACACTTTCATATTGAGAGGAGCTGTCTGAGTCAGCCGCTTTATCCTCCCTCTCCATACTCCTGATCTCCTCGCTCACCGCTTCCTCCCCCAGGGCCTCAGAGGCGTTTGTCACTGGCCCAGAGGGAGGAGTGTTATGATCTGCTACAAGCACAAGGAAATATGGGAATTCTGTAACTACAATAGAACTAAGCTGAATCCCTATGATGTAACGGGGAACCTGATCCTGCGACCAGACCCGCTAAAGTCCTCAGCTAGTCTGAACGAAGACCTATAGATGTGAGGGAGGAATCCCTACAAGATCTAGGGACTCGGAGAAAAGGTGGACACCTCCTAACAGAAGTTGTAGCAGGGGTAAATAAACAGAAAACAAAGTACTTAAGATCCTAAGATCAAGCAAAACTGACTGAGAAAGGCACCTAAGCACCCGGCTAGCTTAAGAGTAGATAATACAATGAAGTTCAGCAAAGCCAGAAGGGCGGAGCCAGACTAAAAGGGAAAAAAGGTCATGTGACCATCAAACTGAAAAAAAAACTAACAAGAGGGTTCTAACAGTACCCTCCCTTCTAAGAGGATCCCCCGGATCCCCTAGGACTTAGGCTTATCCGGAAACCTCTTGTGAAATGCTCTGACAAGTCTAGGCGCAGAAACATCATCCGCCCTCACCCATGAGTTATTCTCGGGTCCTTAACCCTTCCAAGCTACGAGGTACTGCAAACTCCCTCTATACCGTCTAGAATTTAGGATGCGGGAAATTCATATTGCCCGTCCTCCACCACCAGGGAACAGTGGCCGAGACGTCTCCATCTGAGACCTCAGCTTTTTTCAAGAGAGAAACATGAAACACCGGATTAATCTTCCAGGAAGTAGGAAGCTCCAATTTAACAGCGGATTGGTTAATAACCTGAAGCACCTTAAAGGGCCCTACAAACTTGGGACCCAATTTCTTAGACAGAATCCTCAAGCGCAGATTCTTAGAGGACAACCAAACCATGTCACCAATAGCAAACAAAACCTCTTGTCGTTTTCTATCAAAATACACTTTAGATCTTTTGTTAGCCTCCTGAAGATTACCACGCACATCAGTCCAAACTCTCTCCAAATCACCAGAAAAATTCTCCTCTTCAGGTACAGCCGATCCCAACTTGGAAAATGACCCAAACGACGGATGTCTCCCAGTACAACAAAAAAAAGGCGAACAACCAGCAGAAGCGGATGTATGACTGTTAACCCCTTCCCGACCCATGACGCCACATAGGCGTCATGAAAACCTGTGCCAATACGACCCATGACGCCTATGTGGCGTCATGAAAGGATCGCGTCTCTGCGGGTCGGGTGACCGGGGTCACTGAAAGGTCACCCGACCCGCCGGCACAGGACCCTTTGTGCTTCACCACAGGGGGTGGCTTAACCCCCCCGTGGCCACGATCGCTCTGATTGGCTGTTAAAAGTGAAACAGCCAATCAGAGCAATCTGTAATATTTCACCAATATAATTGGTGAAATATTACAATCCACCATGGCCGACGCTGCAATAGCATCTGCCATGGCTGGACACCGAGCCCTGACCCCCCCACACGGATTCACGGCGGCGATCGCCGCCGCCACCGAAAGATGGCAGCGGTCGGTCACCGCCGTAACTAAAAGCACCCCTCGTCCTGGCCTCCGCTGCCCCCACCTTCGACCCCCCCCCTTACTTCCGACCCCCATACTCACCTCTCCCGGTCCACCGATGTCCCTGGATCCTTTCCCGGCGGCTGCCCGGGATTCTTCATGGGCGCTGCCATCTTGGAAAAGGCCGGCGCATGCGCAGTGCGCCCTACATAGTCAAAAAATTTATTTTGATCACTGTGATAAACTGTCACAGTGATCAAAATAAAAAAAAGTAAGTGAACCCCCCTGTCATAGGTAGGGACAAATAAATAAATAATTTTTTTTTTTTCCTATTAGGCCCTGTGCACACGTTGCGGATTTTGCTGCGGATCCGCAGCTGATTTTGCTGCTGATCCGCAGCTGATTTCGCTGCTGATCCGCAGCGGATTTCGTTGCTGATCCGCAGCGGATTTCGCTGCTGATCCGCAGCTGATTTCGCTGCTGATCCGCAGCTGATTTCGCTGCTGATCCGCTGCTGATTTCGCTGCTGATTCGCTGCTGATTTCGCTGCGGATCAGCAGCGAAATCAGCAGCGAATCAGCAGCTAAATCAGCAGCAGATCAGCAGCGAAATCAGCTGCGGATCAGAGGAATCATGCGGATCAGCAGCGATTCGCTGCTGATCCGCAGCTGATTTCGCTGCTGATCCGCAGCTGATTTCGCTGCTGATCCGCAGCTGATTTCGCTGTTGATCCGCAGCGGATATGGCGCTGCGGATTCACAGCAATCCAGAAACCATGTACAGTACAATGCAAATAAATGGTAAAAAAAACCGCTGTGCACATGCTGCAGATTTTTCAGCGCAGATTTGCTGCGGTTTTAAATCCGCAGCATGTCAATTCTTTGTGCGGATTCCGCAGCGATTTTACACCTATTCCATTATAGGCGTAAAACCGCAGAGAAAAACCGCAGCAAATCCGCGCTAAATACGCAGGTAAAAGGCAGGTCGTTTTACCTGCGGATTTTAGATTTTAGAAAAATCCGCAAGTGAATCCGCAACGTGTGCACGGGGCCTTAGGGTCAGGCTGGGTTCATATTGCATTATGGCAGTCCGTTAGATGGACTGCGTTTCACCGCGGTTATAACACGGTGTAACGCAGTCCGTTACCGCTGCCATTCACCCCATTTGTGTGCGCATCGCAACGCATGCCATGAAGCGGCATGCGTTCGCGACGTGTCGTCATTCAGTGATGGAGCCTTGGACGCAGGCTGCAGCGTCTGGGCTCCATCACCGCTAGCACAGATGAATCATCGCTGATTCCTCTGCACTAGCGGGTATAGCATAACGCGATCGCGTTATGCTATACCGTTACCAGCCCGTCAACGCTACGTGTTGAACGGGCTGGTAAAACGCAATATGAACCCAGCCTTAGGGTTAGAACTAGGGTTAGGGTTAGAACTAGGGTAAGGGTTGGAATTAGGGTTAGGGTTGGAATTAGGGTTAGGGTTGGGATTAGGGTTAGGGTTGGGATAAGCGTTAGGGGTGTTTTGGGGTTAGGGTTGGGATTAGGGTTAGGCTTGTGGTTAGGTTTATGGTTAGAGTTGGGATTAGGGTTAGGGGTGTGTTGGGGTTAGGGTTATGGTTAGGGTTTGTATTAGGGTTAGGGGTGTGTAGGGGTTAGGGTTGGGTTAGGGGTGTGTTGGGGTTAGGGTTGGAGTTAGAATTGAGGGGTTTCCACTATTTAGGTACATCAGGGGGTCTCCATACGCGACATGGCGCCAACATTGATTCCTGCAAATTTTGCGTTCAAAAAGTCAAACAGTGCTCCCTTTATTCCAAGCCCCGACGTGTGCCCAAACAGTGGTTTACCCCCACATATGGGGTATCAGCGTACTCGGGAAAAATTGCACAACAACTTTGGGGGTCTAATTTCTCCTGTTACTGTTGGGAAAAAAAAATTGGGGACTAAAAAAGTTATTTTTGTGGAAAAAAAATGATTTTTTATTTTCACGGCTCTGCGTTATAAACTTCTGTGAAGAACTTGGGGGTTCAAAGTGCTCACCACACATCTAGATAAGTTCCTTGTGGGGTCTAGTTTCCAAAATGGGGTCACTTGTGGGGAGACCATTCCATCAAGTCGGCATTTCAAAACGTCACTACTTCCCTTCCGATCCTCGAAGTGTGCCCATACAGTAGTTTTCTCCCACATATGGGATATCAGCGTACTCAGGACAAATTGGACAACAACTTTTGAGGTCTAATTTCTCCTGTTACCCTTGGGAAAATAAAAAAATTGGGGACTAAAAGATCATGTTTGTGGAAAAAATATGATTTTTTTATTTTCATGGCCCAGCGTTATAAACTTCTGTGTAGCCCTTGGGGGTTCAAAGTGCTCACTACACATCTAGATAAGCTCCTTGGGGGGTCTAGTTTCCAAAATGGTGTCACTTGTGGGGGGTTTCTACTGTTTAGGCACATCAGGGGCTCTGCAAACGCAACATGACGCCCACAGAACATTCCATCAAGTCTGCATTCCAAAATGGCGCTCCTTCTCTTCTGTGCTCTCCCATGCGCCAAAACAGTGGTTCCCCCCCCACATATGGGGTACCAGTGTACTCAGGACAAACTGTACAACAACTTTTGTGGTCCAATTTCTCCTGTTACCCTTGTGAAAATAAAAAATTGCGGGTTAAAAAAATCAGTTTTTGAGGAAAAAAATGATTTTTTATTTTCACGGCTCTGCATTACAAACTTCTGTGAAGCACGTGGGGGTTCAAGGTGCTCACCACACATCTAGTTAAGTTCCTTGAGGGGTCTAGTTTACAAAATGTGGTCACTTGTGGGGGGTTTCTACTGTTTAGGCACATCAGGGGCTCTGCCCGCCGCAGACCATTCCATCAAGTCGACATTTCAAAGCGTCACTACATCCCTTCCAAGCCCTGACGTGTGCCCAAACAGTGGTTCTCCCCCACATGTGAGGTACTAGCGTACTTAGGACAAATTAGACAACAACTTTTGGGGTCCAATTTCTCCTGTAACCATTGTGAAAATAAAAAATATGGGGCTAAATAATCATTTTTTGAGAAAAAAAAATGATTTTTTATTTTCACGGCTCTGCGTTATAAACTTTTGTGAAGCACCTGGGGGTTCAAAGTGCTCACTGTGCATCTGCATAAGTTTCTTAGGGGGTCTAGTTTCCAAAATGGGGTCATTTGTGGGGGAGCTCCAAAGTTTAGGCATACAGGGGCTCTCCAAACATGACATGGTGTCCGCTAACGACTGGAGCTAATTTTCCATTCAAAAAGTCAAATGGCGCTCCTTCCCTTCTGAGCCCTGCCGTGCGCCCAAACAGTGGTTTATGACCACATATGAGGTATCTGTGTACTCAGGAGAAATTGCCCAACAAATTTTAGGATCCAATTTATACTGTTGCCCATGTGAAAATGAAAAAACTGAGGCTAAAAGAACATTTTTGTGAAAAAAAAAGTACTTTCTTTTTTTTACGGATCAATTTGTGAAGCACTTGGGGGTTCAAAGTGCTCACTCTGCATCTAGATAAGTTCCTTGGGGGGTCTAGTTTCCAAAATGGGGTCACTTGTGGGGTAGCTCCAATGTTTAGGCACACAGGGACTCTCCAAATGCGACATGGCATCCGCTAAATATTCCAGCATATTTTCCATTCAAAAAGTCAAATGGCGCTCCTTCCCTTCTGAGCCCTGCCGTGCGCCTAAACAGTGGTTTATGACCACATATGAGGTATCGGTGTACTCAGGAGAAATTGCCCAACAAATTTTAGGATCCATTTTATCCTGTTGCCCATGTGAAAATGAAAAAACTGAGGCTAAAAGAAAATTTTTGTGAAAAAAAAAGTACTTTCTTTTTTTTACGGATCAATTTGTGAAGCACCTGGGGGTTCAAAGTGCTCACTCTGCATCTAGATAAGTTCCTTGGGGGTCTAGTTTCCAAAATGGGGTCACTTGTGGGGGAGCTCCAATGTTTAGGCACACAGGGACTCTCCAAATGCGACATGGCAACCGCTAAATATTCCAGCATATTTTCCATTCAAAAAGTCAAATGGCGCTCCTTCCCTTCTGAGCCCTGCCGTGCGCCCAAACAGTGGTTTATGACCACATATGAGGTATCTGTGTACTCAGGAGAAATTTCCCAACAAATTTTAGGATCCATTTTATCCTGTTGCCCATGTGAAAATGAAAAAACTGAGGCTAAAAGAAAATTTTTGTGAAAAAAAAGTACTTTCTTTTTTTTACGGATCAATTTGTGAAGCACCGGGGGGTTCAAAGTGCTCACTCTGCATCTAGATAAGTTCCTTGGGGGGTCTAGTTTCCAAAATGGGGTCACTTGTGGGGGAGCTCCAATGTTTAGGCACACAGGGACTCTCCAAATGCGACATGGCAACCGCTAAATATTCCAGCATATTTTCTATTCAAAAAGTCAAATGGCGCTCCTTCCCTTCTGAGCCCTGCCGTGCGCCCAAACAGTGGTTTATGACCACATATGAGGTATCTGTGTACTCAGGAGAAATTGCCCAACAAATTTTAGGGTCCATTTTATCCTGTTGCCCATGCAAAAATTAAAAAATTGATGCTAAAAGAAAAATTTTGTTGGAAAAATTAAAATGTCCATTTTTTCCTTCCACGTTGCTTTAGTTCCTGTGAAGCACCTGAAGGGTTAATAATCTTCTTGAGTGTAGTTTTGAGTAGCTTGAGGGTGCAGTTTTTATAATGGTGTCACTTTTGGGTATTTTCTGCCATATAGATCCCTCAAAGTGACTTCAAATGTGAGGTGGTCCCTAAAAAAATGGTTTTGTAAATTTTGCTGTAAAAATGAGAAATCGCTGGTCAACTTTTAACCCTTATAACTTCCTAACAAAAAAAAATATTGTTCCCAAAATTGTGCTGATGTAAAGTAGACATGTGGGAAATGTTATTTATTAACTATTTTGTGTCACATAACTCTCTGGTTTAACAGAATAAAAATTCAAAATTTGAAAATTGCGAAATTTTCAAAATTTTGGCCAAAGTTCCTTTTTTTTCACAAATAAACGCAAAAATTATCAACCTAAATTTACCACTAACATGAAGCCCAATATGTCACGAAAAAACAATCTCAGAATTGCTAGGATCCGTTGAAGCGTTCCTGAGTTATTACCTCATAAAGGGACACTGGTCAGAATTGCAAAAAATGGCAAGGTCTTTAAGGTCAAAATAGGCTGGGTCATGAAGGGGTTAAGAGCAAACTCAGCAAGTGGCAGAAACTCAGACCACCCCTCTTGATTATCAGTCACAAAACAACGCAAGAACTGCTCAACATCCTGGTTTTTCTTTCTGTCTGGCCATTAGACTCAGGATAATATCCTGACGAAAACGACAAATGAACTCCCAACCTGTCACAAAAAGCGTGCCAAAAACGAGCCACAAACTGAGGTCCCCTATCAGAAACAATGTCAGTGGGAACGCCATGTAGTCTGACAATTTCCTTGACAAAGGCCTTAGCGAGAGTCTTAGCGCAAGGCAGTTTGATGAAAGGAACCAAGTGACACATCTTGCTAAAACGGTCCAAGACCACCCAGATGACAGTGAAACCCTCAGAGGGGGGAAGGTCAGTAATAAAGTCCAATGCAAATGTGTCCAAGGTGCACTAGGGACCTCCAGAGGGCAAAGCAACCCCGCAGCAGGAGTATGAGAAGACTTAGATCTAGCACACACAGTGCATTGACGCACCCACTTAATGACTTCCTTCTGCCATCCAGGCCACCAAAAGCTGCGACCCACAAGCCTCTTGGTCTCAGAGATTCCAGGATGACCTGCCAACCGAGAGTCATGACATTCAACAAACAAATCTCTCCTCAGGGTACCA
This sequence comes from Oophaga sylvatica, assembly GCA_033576555.1. Taxonomy (NCBI): domain Eukaryota; kingdom Metazoa; phylum Chordata; class Amphibia; order Anura; family Dendrobatidae; genus Oophaga; species Oophaga sylvatica. Next base: position 132,783 of record JARQOD010000421.1, on the reverse strand, counting down.
GGTACAAACAACCTCCCATGCGGCGTGTTAGATGAGTCCAAAACAGCAATAACAACCCCCTCTTGCAAAATGTTTTCCTCCTCCTCAGTACCCACAGTACCCAAAGCATCAGCTTTAACATTTTTTAGTACCTGGGATGTAAGTAACGGTAAAATTAAACCGCGAGAAAAACAGTGCCCACCTAGCCTGACGGGCATTCAAGCGCTTGGCAGCATCAAGGTAGACCAGATTTTTATGATCGGTGAAGACTTGAACAGGAAATTCCGCCCCCTCCAAAAAATGACGCCAGTGTTCAAATGCGAGTTTAATTGCCAACAATTCCCGATTACCGATATCATAATTTAGTTCAGACTCAGAAAATTTCTTTGAAAAAAAAGCACAGGGATGTACTCCATCCGTCTTTTCCTGAGACAACACCGCGCCGACCCCCACAGAAGAAGCATCATCCTCAACCAAAATTGGTTTAGTCACATCAGGCTGCGTAAGGATGGGAGCAGAGCTGAACTTCTCCTTTAGCAACACAAAAGCTTTAATGGCCTCAGTAGTCCACTGAACCGCATCAGTACCTTTCCTGGTGAGATCGGTCAGTGGTTTGGCAATCACAGAAAATTTTTTAATGAATTTTCTATAATAATTGGCGAACCCCAAAAACCTCTGTATTGATTTCACACCAATAGGTCTAGGCCATTCCTGCACAGCTTGCACTTTCACCGGGTCCATCTGAAAACCTTCACTGGAGACAATGTAGCCCAAAAAACTAAGTCTCTGTACAGCGAACTCACATTTTTCTAGCTTGGCAAAAAGTGAATTATCACTCAGTAACTGTGATACTTCACGCACACTCCTCCAATGAGACTCCAAATCCGATGAATAAATCAAAATGTCATCCAAATACACAACCACACATCTGCCGATCAAAGGTCTAAGGATGTCATTAATAAGATTCTGAAAAATGCCGGAGCACTGGAAAGCCCAAAAGGCATAACCAGATTCTCAAAATGACCCAGTGGAGTGTTAAATGCAGTCTTCCATTCATCCCCCTCCTTCATGCGCAACAAATTGTATGCCCCTCGAAGATCAATTTTCGAGAACCACTTGGCCCCCACTAACTGGTTAAACAAATCAGGAATCAATGGCAGTGGGTAAGGATTGCGTACAGTAATCTTATTAATCTCACGAAAGTCTAGACAAGGCTGTAAACCACCATCCTTTTTTTTAACAAAAAAAAATCCAACCGCCACAGGAGATTTGGAAGGCCTAATGTGACCGGCGGTCAAGCTTGTCTGTATGTATTCCTCCAAAGCCTTTCTCTCAGGAATGGTAAGATTAAATACACGGCTTTTAGGAAGAGTTGCTCCAGGGACAAATTCAATTGCACAATCATAATCTCTATGAGGAGGCAATACCTGCGATTCCTTATCAGAAAAAACTTTCCAAAAATACTGAATAGGTACAGGTAACTCCCCTTAACTACAGCAGCAATACGCCCATTACAACACTTGTCATAACAATTAGGACTCCAGGACTTAATTTCATTGGTAGACCAATCCAGTACCGGATTGTGCAATTTTAACCAAGGTAATCCCAAAATCACCGGTAAGGGCAAATTATTCAAAACTACCAAATCCAAATTCTCTTGATGAACACCATTAATAGTAAGAGGAAATTCACAGATATGGTGAGTAACATTTTTCAAGGGAGAACCATCCACAGAAACCACATTAATAGGGGACGACAGAAGTTTGGGTTTTAATTTTAGGTTTTCCAAAAATTTCCCATCAATCACATTGAGAGTAGAACCACAATCCACAAATACCCGAAACTCCATTAATTCCTCCTCAACAGCAGTGGTAGCAGAAAGAAAGACACCTTTATTGTTTAAACAAGCTATACGGGCGAAACTGACCTCATTTTTTTTTCTTTGTTCATTCGAAGCGCACAGTTCTTAATAAAAGTAGAAAAAAAACACAAATGATGTCAGCTTACCCCAATGTTCATGATGCACATAAATATCCTCACTCCTCGCACGGATGTGGCAGAGCAACCATAGCAAGCAAAGAAAAGGAAGAAAAATCCAGCGTGGAGCAGAGATGATTAAAAATAAAAAGTCTTTAATAAAGTTGACTAAAAATGAACAGCAATATCACGCAGTACAGACCCACAGAGATATGGCAGAACGATCTACGCGTTTCGACGTGTGTCTTTCTCAAGGAGAAAGACACACGTCGAAACGCGTAGATCGTTCTGCCATATCTCTGTGGGTCTGTACTGCGTGATATTGCTGTTCATTTTTAGTCAACTTTATTAAAGACTTTTTTTTTTAATCATCTCTGCTCCACGCTGGATTTTTCTTCCTTTTCTGTTCTTAATAAAATGCTCAGACTTGCCACAATAAAAACACAAACCTTCAGCAAATCTGCGGTCTTTTTCCCGAGAGTGAGGTGCCATTGCTCCAATCTCCATAGGCTCCCCAAAGTCAGTGCAGAAACTCTCAAGACCAGGAGCTGACATGTCAGAGGATTTACTTTCATTAACCCTTGCACGCAGTCTCCTATCCACCCGTATGGCTAATTGCATAGCCTCTTGCAAGTTACCAGGTATAGGATAAGCAATCAGCAAATCTTTAACCCTTTCACTTAGCCCTGCAAGAAATAGTGACATTATGAACCCTAAGAGCTGAGATTCATCACCAGAGGATCTGGGTCTCAAACGAAAATACAACAAGCAAGCATTTTTAAAAGAAAAAAAAATCTTGTTCACCAAAAAATAAATCAGGCAAATGTACCTTTGGCTCCACGAAATGTGCTCCAGAACAACTACTCACGTGTTGCTGGATCTCAGTCACCTCCAGAGAGAGTCCCTGCAGGCGTTGAGCCAAATCCTGAACCGACACCATGATGGAAACAGAAAATCTTTCCTTAGAGATATTTTTGGGCTGGACTTACTGTTATGATCTGCTACAAGCACTAAGGAAAGATGGGAATTCTGTCCCTACAATAGAACTAAGCTGAATCCCTACGATGTAACGGGGAACCTGATCATGCGACCAGACCCGCTAAAGTCCTCAGCTAGTCTGAATGAAGACCTATAGATGCGAGGGAGGAATCCCTACAAGATCTAGGGACTGGGAGAAAAGGTGGACACCTCCTAACAGAAGTTGTAGCAGGGGTAAATAAGCAGAAAACAAAGTACTTAGAGATCCTAAGATCAAGCAAAACTGACTGAGAAAGGCACCTAAGCACCCAGCTAGCTTAAGAGTAGATAATACAATGAAGTCCAGCAAAGCCAGAAGGGCGGAGCCAGAATAAATAGGGAAAAAAGGTCATGTGACCATCAAACTGAAAAAAACCTAACAAGAGGGTTCTAACAAGGAGCAAGCTTTACCCCGGTTACCTGAGGCTCCACCTGCTCCTTGCCCCCATGGCGAGCCGCCTGCCTCCGTTGGTATGAGGGGCCTCTGGTGAATTTGCCTTTCCTCACAGGCCCCTTAGCCCCCTCCCCGCCACCACCACCTGCCGCGATGGAGGAAGTCCCGCCGGAGGCTTCCCCCCCAGGGTCTACCCCCACTGGGTCTGCAGCAGCATTGGAGAAGGAGCGAGGGCAGCGGCTATACGGGTGACCAAGGTCACCACACAGGTGGCACCGAATGTTCTTACACGAGGAGGCGAGATGACCCACCCCGCCACACAAGGCACATTTCTGCACCTTGCAGCTTGCGCTGAAGTGGCGGGGATCGCCGCACTTGTGGCAGACCTTCGGTTACCCCTGGTAGAAGACCAGGATCCTGTCCCTTCCCAGGAAAGCTGAGGAAGGGATGTGGGTGACTGTACCGCCTGAAACCTTCAACTTGACCATGAAGGTTCAGCCCCCCGACCAAATACCAAACTCGTCCCTGTTCTTTTTTGGGACCTCAGTGACTTCTCTATAATGGGAAAGCCACGTCATTATGTCCACGCCTGAGAGTGACTCGTTACAGGTCACCACGGTCACTCTCTTGACTAATTTTGGCGAGACACCGCCTGTACGACGAAGCCTCGCCATCCGGGCTCCTCCTTCACCAGCTCGTAATTCGACCAAAAGAGCTCAAGCCCCTCTGGCCGAACGAAGCTGATGTCGAAGAATCGGGCAAAAGATGTCAATCGCCCTGAAGCCCATCTCCAAGCTCCTGGGTGGGCAAGCTTCATTGCCCCCCACCGAAGACAGACCACATTCCTCCTCACCGGCCCTTGCCCGGCTGTCGGGAGAGACCAAACTGTCCCTCCCTCTCTTCTCTCTTGGAAGGCTGCCAGACCATGCCTCTCTATCCAGAAAGACAAGTCCACCATCCTCCCCTCTACCATAATTGACCTTTCTCCCCTTTTGAGGGCCTCCAGGAAACAGCGGTGCAAAACGCCATCCCCAGAGTCCGGAGGTGAGGAGACCCCCTGAGAGCCCCCACGGGAACACTCCCGACCCCCAGCCGCAACACCCGCAAATGAACGCCTGGATGCCGCGGCTGAGGGGGCAGATGGGCTACCCCCCTCCCACTCGTACTCACTCCCACATTCACACTTGCATCCACCCCCGCATTCACTTCGCCATCATTCACACCTCCATGCACCACGTCCGCAAGCAACTCCTCAAAAATGTCAGACACACTATCATCCTCGCTATCCATATTTACATTCATATTATTTACATTAGCCATATTATTTACATTATTTACATTATGTACATTTCCTCTATTTACATCGCTATTGTAACTGGTCTGGGAGGCGGAACCTCTGAGCTACTATACAAAGGGGCGTACCTTGTAAGAGAGCGGGTGGCGACCAGGGTGGACGGACAGGTGGTCACAGCAGATAAGCGCGGTAGTCTCTGGAAGAGTGGGCAGGAGGTCACGGCAAGTGACCGGGCAGTCTCTGGATGAGTGGGTAGGAGGTCACGGCAAGTGACCGGGGCAGTCTCTGGATGAGTGGGTAGGAGGTCACGGCAAGTGACCGGGGCAGTCTCTGGATGAGTGGGTAGGAGGTCACGGCAAGTGACCGGGGCAGTCTCTGGATGAGTGGGTAGGAGGTCACGGCAAGTGACCGGGGCAGTCTCTGGAGGAGTGTAGATACGACCTGTGATGGCTGAGCCTCCAGGTAGGCTAGCAGGCAGGTAACGGATGAACGCTCCCAGGTGAGCGGGCAAGCAGGTAACAGATGAGCGCTCCCAGGTGAGCGTGCAGGCAGGTAACAGATGAGCGCTCCCAGGTGAGCGTGCAGGCAGGTAACAGATGAGCGCTCCCAGGTGAGCGTGCAGGCAGGTAACAGATGAGCGCTCCCAGGTGAGCGTGCAGGCAGGTAACAGATGAGCGCTCCCAGGTGAGCGTGCAGGCAGGTAACAGATAGCGACAGACAGGTATCTGACAAGGACCCTGAGGACTGAAGCAGAGTAGTGAACTGTGCAACAACATTGCTCGGGCACCTCCATTTTGGAGGAGGGGCCTAATATAAGGTGAAGTCCTCCGGCCATTGGCCGGGGACTTCTTAGGATGACGCGCGCGGCCCCTTTAAGAGGGGGGGCAGCGCCCGCGCGCGCGCCCTAAGCACAGAGGCAGGAAATGAGCGTGCACCTCCAGCAGAGCGGCAAGAGGACGCCGGACCTGTAGCAGAGGGGTGAGGGGAACAGCGTGCCTGCCTGGCAGAGGGCAGGGACGCCGACGCTACAGTACCCCCCCTTTAGGCCCCCCCTTCTTTAGGCTAGAAAGAAATTTAGCTAGGATGAGAGGGGCAAGGATGTTCTCCCGAGGCTCCCATGTTCTCTCCTCAGGACCAAACCCCTTCCAATCCACCAAAATATAGGTCTTCCTTCTTACCCTCTTGGTGGCCAAAATGTTCTCTACCTCAAATTCGTTTTCAGCTGAAACCGGAGCAGGAGGCGTACCTGTAGACTTGGAAAAAGAGTTAAGTACCTCCGGTTTGAGTAGAGATACATGGAAGGAGTTAGGGATCCGCAAGTTGGCCGGCAGTTTCAATTTATAGGCCACTGGGTTGATTTGACTGATGACTTCCAAAGGACCAATGAATCGAGGCCCTAACTTATAGGATGGAATCTTGAGCCGGACATACTTGGACGATAGCCAGACCTTATCCCCAGGACGGAATTGAGGAGGATCCAGACGTCTTTTGTCAGCATGTCTTTTCATACGGTCGGATGACAGAAGGAGTGCGGACCGGGTATTCTCCCATATGGAGGAAAATTTGTTAACAAGAGATTCCGCAGCCGGATTGTCCACTGAGATGGAGACGGGAAATGGGATCCAGGATGCTGACCGAAGACTACAAAAAACGGGGATTTGGAGGAAGATTCGCTCTCGTGATTGTTGTAAGAAAATTCGGCCCATGGCAGGAGATCCACCCAGTCAGAATGGTGGACATTAACGAAGTGCCGGAGGTAACTGGTCAGGATCTGATTGACCCGCTCAACTTGACCATTGAACTGTGGGTGGTAGGCGGAGGAGAAGTCCAAGGTGACGTCTAGCAATTTACAAGTGGCTCTCCAGAAACGTGAGGTGAACTGTACCCCTCGATCCGACACGATATGGCGAGGCAGGCCATGAAGACGGAAGATGTGGCGGATAAAGTCCTTAGCCAGCTTGGGTGCAGACGGGAGGCCTGGCAGGGGAATAAAATGAGCCATCTTGGAAAAGCGGTCAACGACCACCCAAATGACCGTACAACCGGCAGAAACGGGGAGGTCCGTTATGAAGTCCATGGCTATATGCTGCCAGGGAGCAGCGGGTACAGGAAGCGGAAGGAGACGACCTTCAGGCAGAAGTCTCGGAACCTTGTTGCGGCCACATGAGGCACAGGCAGAAACAAAGTCTATTACGTCCTTGTGCAGGGTAGGCCACCAGTAATGCCGAGTAATAAGCTGGAGGGTCTTATTTTGACCGGCGTGGCCAGCTAATTTAGACGAATGGCCCCAGTGTAGGATTCTCTCCCGATCGGGTACCGATACGAACGTCTTACCGGGAGGGAGACGATTTAGACTCACGGGAGCCACCTGCATTACTCTGGCGGGATCGATGATATGTTTCGGTTCCTCCTCGAGATCCGACACCAGGAAGGATCGAGACAAGGCGTCCGCCTTGATGTTCTTGTCTGCCGGGCGAAAATGTAGAACAAAATCGAAACGAGCAAAAAACAAGGACCACTGGGCCTGACGCAGGTTAAGTCTCTGGGCATGCTGGAGGTAAGCCAAGTTTTTGTGGTCAGTGTAAATATTTACCGGATGAAGAGCCCCCTCGAGTAGGTAACGCCACTCCTCCAATGCCAGCTTGATGGCCAATAACTCTCGGTCTCCTATGGAATAATTGCGCTCAGAAGAGGAGAAGAGTTTGGAGAAGAAGCCACAAGTTACCATCCTCCCGGAAGATGATTTTTGAGTAAGTACCGCTCCGGCTCCAGAGGAGGAAGCGTCAACCTCTGTAACGGGTCAGGGAGGCGGAACCTCTGAGCTTTATTATACAAGGAGGCTTTCCTTGTAAAGGAGCGGGTGGCGCCCGGTGAGACGGACAGGAAGTCACGGCAAGTGACAGGGACAGTCTTTGGACAGACGGGAAAGAGGTCACGGCAAGTGACCGGGGCAGTCTCTGGATAGACAGGCAGGTAGTCACGGCAAGTGACCGGGGCAGTCTCTTGGATAGACAGGCGGGTAGTCACGGCAAGTGACCGGGGCAGTCTCTGGATAGACAGGCAGGTAGTCACGGCAAGTGACCGGGGCAGTCTCTTGGATAGACAGGCGGGTAGTCACGGCAAGTGACCGGGGCAGTCTCTGGATAGACAGGCAGGTAGTCACGGCAAGTGACCGGGGCAGTCTCTGGATAGACAGGCAGGTAGTCACGGCGAGTGACCGGGGCAGTCTCTGGATGGACAGGTATATACGACCTGAGATGATGGAGCCTCCCGGTAGGCTAGCAGGCAGATGACAGATGAACGCCCCCAAGTGAGCAGGCGAGAGTCTCTGGAATAGACGATGGTCACCGCATGTGACGTCCGAACCTCCGGGTAGGTCTGCAGGCAGATGGCAGATGAACGCCCCCAAGTGAGCAGGTGAGAGTCTCTGGAATAGACGATGGTCACCGCATGTGACGTCCGAACCTCCGGGTAGGTTTGCAGGCAGATGGCAGATGAGCGCCCCCAAGTGAGCAGGCGAGATTCTCTGGAATAGCCGATGGTCACCACCGGTGACGGCCGAACCTCCAGGTAGGCTTGCGGACAGGTAGCAGACAGCAAACTGGCAGGAGACAGGCAGGTAACTGGTAACGGAACCTGAGGGCTGAAGCAGAGTAAACAGTGCAACAACATTGCCCGGGCACCTCCATTAAGGAGGGAGTACTTTATATAGGGTGGAGTCCTCCGGCATTGGCCAGGGACCTTTTTTGAAAGATGCGCACGGCCCCTTTAAGAGCGGGGGAGCGCGTGGGCGCGCGCCCTAAGTCCAGCAGCAGGGAAGGAGCGCGCGACCCCAGCAGGGCGGAAGGAGGACGCCGAGCGTGGGTAAGGGGGGCGGCGTCCCTGCCTGGCAGAGGACGCTGGCGCAGGGGAACAGCGTCCCTGCCTGGCAGAGGGCAGGGACGCCGGCGCTACAACCTCCATGAAGAACTGCTTGTTGCCGTCCGGGCGATGCAGCACCGGGGTGGAAGAGAAGGCCTGCTTTAAGGAAAGAAAGGCCTCCTCTGCTTCGGGCGTCCATTCCTTGGGGTTAGTACCCTTACGGGTAAGTGCGGAGGTTGGGCCAGTCCGGGAAGAGAAGTGCGGTATGAAGAGGCGGTAGTAGTTGGCGAAGCCCAGGAACCGCTGAATGGCCTTCAATCCCTCCGGTCGGGGCCATTTCTCGATGGCCGACAGTTTCTCTGGATCCATTCGCAGGCCGGTCTGAGAAATAACGTAGCCCAAAAACGGCAGCGAGGTCTGCTCAAAGAGGCATTTCTCAAATTTAGCGAAGAGGTGATTCTGCCTGAGCCTGAGCAGAACCTGACGAACGTCCCTCCGGTGAGTCTGGAGATCTGGAGAGAAGACCAAGATGTCGTCCAGGTACACCACTACGCAGGAGTAGAGAAGGTCCCGGAAGATGTCATTGACCAACTCTTGAAAGACGGCAGGAGCATTACAGAGACCAAAGGGCATCACTAGATATTCATAGTGGCCGTCCCGGGTGTTAAATGCAGTCTTCCATTCATCCCCTTGACGGATACGGACCAGGTTGTACGCCCCACGGAGATCCAGTTTGGTGAAGATTCTAGCCCCCCTCAAACGATCAAATAATTCTGGAATGAGCGGAAGGGGGTATTTATTCTTCACCGTGATCTGGTTAAGACCTCTATAGTCTATACAGGGGCGAAGAGAGCCGTCCTTCTTTTTTACGAAAAAGAAGCCTGCTCTTGCCGGGGAAGTAGATTTCCGGATGAATCCCCTGGCCAAATTCTCCTTGATATATTCGGACATCGACCGGGTCTCAGCAGCGGATAATGGGTAAATACGCCCACGGGGAGGCGTAGTACCAGGTAACAGGTCGATAGGACAATCGTATGGTCTGTGAGGAGGTAATGTCTCTGCCTCTTTTTTATTAAAGACATCAGCAAATGACCAATAGGGGATCGGAAGTCCAGGTAAATTAGTTGGGGTAGGAGAAGGACAGACAGGATGAACAGGAACCAAACACGTCTTATGACAATCCTGTCCCAGCGAAGAACCTCTCCGGTCTGCCAGTCGAGCACGGGTCCATGTTTCTGAAGCCAAGGTAGCCCTAGTAAGAGGGCTTGAGAGAGTCCAGGCAGAACATGGAAAGAGATGCTCTCAGAATGCAGCATTCCCACTTGCAGAGTTATGGGTTCGGTGATGAGTTGGATGGGGTGTGGTAAAAGACCCCGTCCACAGCAGCGACTGATAATGGTACAACCAAAGGTTTGGTGGGAATGCGGTATTTTTCTACCAGGGACTGTGACATAAGATTCCCGGCTGCTCCAGAGTCAAGTTGGGCTAGTTCAAAATAACGATTCTCCCCACAGAGAATGGAGACTGACAGCAGCAGAGATGGAGAGGCTTTCTCCTTGTCTAGGTTGACCTCTCTGAGCGAACCTAGACACAGGCGTTTCCCGACCTCTCCGGACAGGTACGAATCCGATGCTCCTTACTGCCACAGTAGAAGTAACTCCCCTCAGCACGGCGTAAGTCCTGACGGGTTTTGACCATCTTGGTCTGGTCGACCTGCATAGGCTCAGGAGAGTGTAATTGGGGAGAAACGGAGGGAGTGATGGGTTTCTGAAACGTAGGAGCTAGACGTGGAAACCTCCTCTCACGGGTGACCTCTTTGGCCCGCTCCTGGAACCGTAGGTCAATCCGGGTGGCGAGAGTTATAAGGTCATCGAGAGTGGTAGGAATGTCCCGACCGGCGAGTTCATCTTTAATACGGCCGGACAAACCCTCCCAGAAAACGGATACCAGAGCGTCGTTGTCCCAGGCCAGCTCCGATGCAAGGGTACGAAACCGTATGGCATATTGGCCCACGGTGAGATTTCCCTGACGGAGGCGTAGCAGAGATGATGCGGATGAGATCTTTCGTCCGGGCTCGTCAAAGACTTTACGAAAAGCCGCGAGAAAGGCAGACAGGTCGGACACCAGAGGATCTCCTCTCTCCCAAAGAGGATTCAGCCAGGCCAGGGCCTCCCCAGTGAGATGGGACATGATGAAGGCAATTTTGGCCCGGTCGGAGTTAAACTGGTGGGAGAGAAGTTCAAAGTGCAGAGTGCACTGATTAATGAAGCCCCGAGCCTGAGCAGGGTCGCCTCCGAAGCGAGGAGGTGCAGAGAGCCGGGGTCCGTGACAGGAGCACATGGTATTGGGGAGCAGAGGGGCTGCCGGATTGCGAGTCATGGCACCAGCGGTGGTTGCTGGTGGAGCTGTCAGAGTGTCCAGGCGAGAATTGACATTCCGCAGGTGACCCAGGATGGACTCCTGTTGGGACTTCTGACGGGACAGTTCATGACACAGGTCCGAGATGGAGGGAACTTGGGCGCCACCGGGTTCCATGGCCCGAGCAAACTGTAACGGGTCTGGGAGGCGGAACCTCTGAGCTACTATACAAAGGGGCGTACCTTGTAAGAGAGCGGGTGGCGACCAGGGTGGACGGACAGGTGGTCACAGCAGATAAGCGCGGTAGTCTCTGGAAGAGTGGGCAGGAGGTCACGGCAAGTGACCGGGGCAGTCTCTGGATGAGTGGGTAAGAGGTCACGGCAAGTGACCGGGGCAGTCTCTGGATGAATGGGTAGGAGGTCACGGCAAGTGACCGAGGCAGTCTCTGGATGAGTGGGTAGGAGGTCACGGCAAGTGACCGGGGCAGTCTCTGGATGAGTGGGTAGGAGGTCACGGCAAGTGACCGGGGCAGTCTCTGGAGGAGTGTAGATACGACCTGTGATGGCTGAGCCTCCAGGTAGGCTAGCAGGCAGGTAACGGATGAACGCTCCCAGGTGAGCGGGCAAGCAGGTAACAGATGAGCGCTCCCAGGTGAGCGGGCAGGCAGGTAACAGATGAGCGCTCCTAGGTGAGCGTGCGGGCAGGTAACAGATGAGCGCTCCCAGGTGAGCGTGCAGGCAGGCAACAGATGAGCGCTCCCAGGTGAGCGTGCAGGCAGGTAACAGATGAGCGCTCCCAGGTGAGCGTGCAGGCAGGTAACAGATAGCGACAGACAGGTATCTGACAAGGACCCTGAGGACTGAAGCAGAGTAGTGAACTGTGCAACGACATTGCTCGGGCACCTCCATTTTGGAGGAGGGGCCTAATATAAGGTGAAGTCCTCCGGCCATTGGTCGGGGACTTCTTAGGACGACGCGCGCGGCCCCTTTAAGAGGGGGGCAGCGCCCGCGCGCGCGCCCTAAGCACAGAGGCAGGAAAGGAGCGTGCACCTCCAGCAGAGCGGCAAGAGGACGCCGGACCTGTAGCAGAGGGGTGAGGGGAACAGCGTCCCTGCCTGGCAGAGGGCAGGGACGCTGACGCTACAGCTATTTACATCTGGGGCTTTTTCACCTTCTGCTGGGGGCCCCTTTTGCTGGATTCCCGGCTGGATTCCTGGGACTTTCTCACTGGCTCCACTCTTGCCCAGGAGTGCTGCTGCCCCTTCAAGAGCACCAGAGCAGAGTGCATTCAGTACGCCCTGCCTGGGCTTGGGAGCAGCAGCAGCTCCTGAGCTCTCTTGCTGCAATTCTTTTTTCTTTTCTTCTGTGCTTCCTAGGGCAGGGACGGACTTTGCCACCGTACCCTGCCCTCCACACAACTCCCCCGCCGGGTTTACCTGGAGCGCCGGAGCCTCCACACCACCAGGTGATGGTAAGTGGGCTGGGAACCCCGACAACTCCCTACCGGCTTTTGGGGGCACAGAACCGATGGTATGGGCGGGTGGGACAGAGGGCACCCCACCGGCCGCTGTCACTCCAGGCTGGGCGGCAGCCCCTTGCGAGGCCATGCCCACCCCGGATGACACGGGCACAGTGGGCGGAGCCACGACCGCAGAGGCCACGCACCCCGCCGGCCACAGTCACCCCAGGCTGGGCAGCAGCCCCTTGCGAGGCCACCCCACCCCGGATGACGCGAGCACAGCGGGCGGGACTGCGGCCGAGGAGGGCACGCCCCCTGCATGCCTCTGCCTTTGCAGGCAGGGCAACATTCAGGGAGGCCACGCTCCCCTCACGGGCCATCACTGCCTCTCTGCACCCACCACTTACTGCAGGCAAAGCTGGCAACTCCCCTTCGGCATCTAGCGGCGGGGCCCCCCGCATGGACCCCTTTTGGGGTCTACGTGCCGAGTGCCCCAGCTTCGCCGCGGCAGCCTCCAGGGAACGACCAGTACTTTGCAGGTTTTTAACTGCTGCCTTACTGCAGCATCTGCGCCCTTCCTGTGCTTCTGAACCCCCATAAGCGATCCAGACTTAACGGACCCGTACGTGGGGGGCCCAGAAGCAGCACTCACCACCGGAGGTGCGGCCCCGGCTCTACTCGTACCCGGTGCCGGGCCAGCCCCCCCTGCCACAGGGGACTGAGCCCGGGCACTTCCACCAACACTGACACTGGCACCGACCTCCATATCGCTGCCTGAACCTGCACTGCCACCACCAGATGTGGCAGTAAGATCCAGGCAGACCTTACTCTCCCCGCTCCCTTGCTGCAGACCCACCAAAGGGCCCGAGCCGGTGTGGGCAGCGGGTTCCGCACAATGGGACTGGGGGGCCCCGGAAAGAGGGACATAAACAAACCTCTCCTCCACAGCTTGTTTTGGCTTGCACCTCTTCCTACTCTTCCCGGTTGCCTCATGCTCGAGGCAGACCTCGTCCCCAAACAACAGTATGCCAAACCGTGCTGGAGACTCAATCTGCCTCCCTTGCTGTAGGATGAGGCAGCCCCCCTCGTTATTACTCCCGCTCCCTCCATCCTCCCCCTCACTCCCACTTTCCTCCATGTTACTGGAGTCCGGTGGGAGAGCCATCCCGCTGCGCAATACCTGGGCGCTCTTACCCATCAGGTCCTGGGCGCTCTTACCCACCAGGTCCTCAGGTGGAGCTGGCTCAGATGTTCCGCCATTTTCCTCCTCCTCGTCCTCCACCTGGATGGGGCCTCCTGACCTCCCAGGAGACCCACCAGTCAGGGCTCTAAACTGGTCGTCGTTCCGGAGCTTCTCCCCGAAAGGGCCGCTCCCCTCAAGGATTGATGTTCTCCTCTACTCCAGAGCTCTTATAGCCCCCTTCAGCCTCTCGACCGTGGCAGATACCTCCGCTCTCTTTGAGGCAGGGAGCCGATTTTTTGACGTTACTCGGGCTCCCCTTAACTCCTCCCGGAGTCTTCTCAGCTGCTTAGCTGCCTCCTCATACTCACAGAGGTGGGCGTGGATGAGGGAGGCGTAGACTGTAGCCGGTTCTCCCACAGCCTTGGAGCCCCAGATGTTACGGGGGGGTCCCACCGCACTCTACTAGCAGCCTCCTGTTCGGGAGAAGGAGCTGCCACGGTCCCGGCTTCAGGGGTCCTGGATCCTGGAGCCTTGCGGCCCCCCGAGGTCCTCCTCTTGTTGCCCATTTCCCTGGGACTGGCTGGGCAATGGAGATGGAATCAGGGCCACCCACCCCCAGCCGGTCTGCTGGGGGGTGGGAGCCAGGGGCTCAGCCCCGAAGCTCAGTCCCAGGGATCGCCTCTCTCTCCTGGGAAGGATCAGGCAAAAAGTCCCAGGAGCTTAGCTTGCACACAGCCTCAGATCCTCCAGCAGCCTGGTTCCGCCTTTTCCTCCTCAGGGTGGAGCTGGAACTCTATTTTATTATAAAATTATCAAAAACATATACATTACAATACACATACGAATAAAAAATCAAAGAAAACCCAAACTATATCCAATACACGACTCATTTCAACGAAAATCCAAACCCCATTTGGGGCCAATTCCATGGCTACATAGTCCGTCCATTTCCGGAATCTCTCATGTTTTCTCCCTGGATCCATTTTGGAACTTTGCAGCTCTTTCAGGACCCCCAGCAAGTAAACCTTTAAGAAAAGAACGAAAAGAAAAAAAAAAAAAAAACAGATACCATACATACTCATTCATGCACACACCCCATTCAAGCCTTATTTACAATATATACAGGAAAAGAGAAAACAACCACCTGGCCCACTGCCTCAAACACAAAAAATAAAGCCAACCTGGCCATATAAACCCCTTAACTCCTTAACTCTAACGTTACCTATTAAATCTAACACAGATTTTTTTTTTTTTAATTTCTCCCACCACACCTCAGGTCCATAAGTTCATGGCCTATCAAACACCACCACCCCCCAAGGTCCATTAGTTCATGGCCATAATAATCAAACACCTCCTTTGTCTTTTTCTTCTTTTGGGTCCATCAACAACTCTCGCCCAATGCCCAACACCCTAGACAACCCCCACCCAACCTAAACTACCCCCACCCCCCTATTCAAATACAATAACTCTAAACACTTATATACACACTTATACTCAAAATTAATGCAAAAAAGCCTCCTAATACAAATATACATTACAATCATTAATTATCATTATCATCATTAATCCTTATTAATACTTAACCATATCCCAACCTGCAAGGCCCAAGTTCGGTGTGTGCAAGCCTCAATATCCATTATTATTCAGTTACAAAACAAAAAGCTATATTGTGTCATGCAATAGCCCACCACAAGAAGACTGGAGCCCTAAGAGGCCCTGTCCCTTACCAACAACATATTCACCCTGTCCCTTATAAACTAAAACTGTCCCTACCAAACTGTCCCTATCTATCCCCACTCTATCTAACTTAACTAACTCTCTATCTGTCCCTCACTCTGACCCTCCGACCCTATCTGCACCTACTTCTCTCCCTCAACACCCACATCACCTTATGCCATCCCTATCACCATTCACACCCACACCTACTCTCCCTTGAGTGTTTTTTAAAAAAAGAGAAGCCCCTCCAAAGCCAAGAGGCCCTCCTCACACTCAGCCTCTCGAACTACAAAGAACGCACCTTTCCCAGGTCACCCAAGATGTTGCTAACCACCTCATCCCGGGGGAGGGCTTTCTGTTACATTGAAACTAAACACCGTGCATTCCACGTGTAAAACCTGACCACTATGCTAACTAGGAATAAAGTGCCCCGCTCTCGGCCACCCAGGGATCTGAACGCCCCATAAACCCACTCGGCGTAGGAAAGTAACGCCAGCCGCGGCCAACTTATGGAAGCACCCACCCTGTTGTAAACTTCTGCATTAAAGGGACACTGAAGGAGGAAGTGCTCAATGCTTTCCAGCACGTCGCCACACTCCTCACGGGGACAACCCCCTTACATACAGTCTCCCGTGAAAGCAGCGCCAGGCAAAGTCGCAAAACTTTGTGGGGATCCGCTTTGAATTTAAAAGCCTGAGCCCCAGCTCCAGATCCCGGCCTGGGCAATCCCTGAGGACCAGGGGCTTCTGGAAATGGGTCAACAGAACCCTTCTGTCAAGGCATTGCCTCGACATGGTCCTGATTTCCCGCATTCCCAGACCCCACCGGCGGATTACCTTCAGAACCGGGGTAGCGTAAGCCGGGAGATGTCCGTGTGGTGTACGGAGGTCCTTCACTTGCCCTACTGTCTCCCATTCCTGGAAGAAAGGCCGAAACCAACCCCTGCAGGAGAATACCCAAGGAGAAGCCCTCTCTATCCAGAGGTTGGAAATATTGGCTTTAAGAAAGGTGTTCACTAAGAACACTACCGGGTTGACCATACCCAACCCACCTATTCTCCTCGTACTGTAAGTGACCTCCCTCTTGATTAGGTTGAGCCTATTCCCCCATAACAGCTGGAAAAATAGGCTGTAAACCCATGTCCAGAGAGGTTCTGGCAAGATGCACACACTGCTCAGGTAAATTAAGAAGGGAAGCAGAAAGCCTTTAGCCAAGCTAACCCTTTCCCTCAGGGTTAAAGACCAACCCTTCCACTGGTCCAACTTTTGGGCGGCAATCTTGAGTCTGCCCTCCCAATTTTGCTGGGGTAGTCCCCGGGGCCAAATTCGATGCCTAAAATTTTGGCGGAGGCCTGGGGTTCTGGAAGGGTGCCCGGGAGATGAAAACTAGGATCTCCCCCTCCCAGCCAGAGACTCTCACACTTTTCCCGGTTAATCATGGACCCGGATGCCTCCGAGTAACGCACGACATCGGACAATCTGCCTCCCCTCTCGAGGATACGAAAAGGGAAACATCGTCAGCGTACGCCACCACCCTCAGAGGGGGCCCAGAGCCTGCCTGGTCCATCCCAACTCCCACGAACGGTCCATGATCTACCCTCCTCAGGAAGGGATCAATCTCGAATGCGTATAAAAGTGGGCTCAGAGGACAGCCCTGACGGACGCCAGAACCCTCCTCAAAAGGGTGTCCCGACCAACCATTCACGAGCGGGAAAGTCTCAGCCCCTTGGTACAAGATCTCTAACCATTTTACGAACCTCCCAGGCAGACCATACCTCAAAAGGACAGACCAGAGGTACTCATGGTTAACCCGGTCAAAGGCTTTTGCTTGATCTAATGACAGTACAGTCATGGACAAAAGTTTTGAGACTGACACAAATATTAATTTTTACAAAGTCTACTGCTTCACTTTTTCTAATGGCAATTTGCATATACTCCAGAATGTTATAAAGAGTGATCAGCTTAACAGCAATTACTTGCAAAGTCAATATTTGGCTAGAAAATGAACTTTATCCCCCAAAACACATTTCAACATCGTTGCAGCCCTGCCTTAAAAGGACCAGCTAACCTCTTTTCAGTGATTACTCCATTAACACAGGTGTGGGTGTTGATGAGGACATGGCTGGAGATCAATCTGTCATGATTAAGTAAGAATGACACCACTGGACACTTTAAAAGGAGGCTGGTGTGTTATGTTTCGGTAGCTGAGGAGTGCAGGCAAAAAAGGCAATACACCAGAGCAGTTGGAATCTATGAGATTGCAGTACCCTGACTAACCACAACAACTAGAGGCAGCCGTGGAGCGTTCCCACGTTGGTCCTAGACGCCTCGTCACAGCCTGAGAAACTAACTACACCTAAAGATAGAAATAGGAAAGCTATCTGCCCCGGAGCAGAACCCCAAAGATAATAGAAAGCCCCCAAACATGTAATGGCGGTTAGACAAGAAGAAATACTGACACAGACAGAAAATAGTATGAGCAAACGTTGGGGCCCAAACTAACTAAATAGAAAAGGATAGGAAGGGTACTTACTGCAATCCCAGAAAACCCTGAAAAGCACCAACTCTACTAATTTCAAAAACACCTGAGATCACACGACCTCTACCACCTAAATTAGTTCTCTGGTGTAACAAAATCAAAACAGCAGCCACTGAAAAAACTGGAAAAAGCAAAGGTACAAACATCAGTGGCTGAACTAAACTGAGAGGGCAAAAGCCCCCGGAGGGGACCCTGAAGGCCCCCACAGAAGTGCAGGACAAAATGCAAAAATCAAGCACAAAAACAAAAAGAAGAAAATGTCTTATCTGTTAGCAGGAGATGCAGACACGACACAGCAGGCTACAAAGGAAACAGGAATCAAGGATTCAGACCAGAACAATTGATCACCGGCAACCCTGATGGGAAGGTAACTCCCTTATATAAGACCAGTCAGTAACACCTGATTCCCAATCCTCACAATCTTCACAATCTTCACTGGACAGACCAGCACCGCTTGTAACCACCAGAGGGAGCCTCTGCTCAGAACTCATCCCAAGCCCACTCACAACAGTACCCCCCCCTTGAGGAGGGGTCACCGAACCCTCATTTGAGCAACCAGGTCGGTCAGGATGAGTTCTATGGTACGCACGGATGAGTCTCCTAGCATGGATGTCCGAAGCAAACACCCAAGAATTGTCTTCCTGACCATAACCTCTCCACTTAACCAAATACTGGAGTTTCCGTCTAGAAAAACGAGAATCTAATATTTTCTCAACCACATACTCCAGATTGCCCTCAACCAAAACAGGGTCAGGAGGCACAGCAGCAGGAACCACTGGCTCAACAAACCTCTTCAACAAGGACTTGTGGAACACGTTATGGATCTTAAATGTCCCTGGAAGAAGCAAACGAAAAGAAACAGGATTAAGAATCTCCATGATCTTATAAAGTCCAATGAACCTAGGCTTAAATTTAGGAGATGCTACTCTCAAAGGAATATTTTTTGAGGACAACCAGACCAAGTCCCCTACTTTAAACCGAGGACCATCAGTCCTATGCCGGTTAGCAAACCGCTGGGCCCTCTCCTGAGAGAGGGACAACCTCTCCACTACCTGGTCCCAAATCTGTTGCATACGCTCCACAACAGAGTCAATACCTGGACAGACAGAAGCCTCCGTCTGTCCTGAAGAAAATCGAGGGTGAAACCCAGAATTACAGAAAAACGGAGACATCAAAGTGGCAGAGCTAGCCCTATTATTAAGAGCAAACTCAGCCAAAGGCAAAAAAGAGACCCAGTCATCCTGATCAGCAGACACAAAGCATCTTAGATAAGTCTCCAATGTCTGGTTTGTTCTCTCAGTTTGACCATTGGTCTGGTGATGAGATACCGAGGAGAAAGACAATTGAACACCCAGTTTAGAACAAAAAGTCCTCCAAAATCTGGAAACAAACTGGACTCCTCTGTCAGACACTATGTTCTCAGGAATGCCGTGTAAACGAACCACGTGCTGAAGGAACAACTGCACCAATTCAGAGGAGGAAGGCAACTTAGGTAATGGCACAAGATGTATCATCTTGGAAAACCTATCACAAATCACCCAGATGGCGGTCATTCTCTGAGAAACAGGAAGGTCGGAAATGAAATCCATAGAGATATGGGTCCATGGTCTCTTGGGCACAGGCAATGGCATCAACAAACCACTAGAGCGAGAGCAAGGCTTGGAGCGAGAGCAAGTCCCGCAGGACTGCACAAATTCCCTGACATCACGAGACAAGGTAGGCCACCAAAAGGACCGACTAACCAAGTCTCTGGTACCAAAAATTCCGTGATGCCCAGCCAACGCGGAACAATGAATCTCAGACATTACACTCTTTTTCCACTGGTCCGGGACAAACAATTTTCCAACAGGGCAGCGCTCGGGCCTATCCTCCTGACACCCTTCCAGAGCAAGTCTCAAATTAGGTGAGATGGCGGAAAGAACTACACCCTCTTTCAAAATAACAGAAGGATCAGATAACTCAGGAGAGTCCGCAAGGAAGCTCCTCGAGAGGGCATCCGCCTTAACATTCTTAGTGCCAGGAAGAAAGGAAACCACAAAATTAAAACGTGTGAAAAACAAGGCCCACCTGGCCTGTCTAGGATTGAGTAGCTTGGCAGATTCCAGATAAACCAGATTCTTATGGTCAGTAAGGACCACCACCTGATATTTGGCTCCCTCCAGCCAATGTCTCCACTCTTCAAAAGCCCACTTCATGGCCAATAACTCCCGATTACCCACGTCATAATTACGTTCAGTAGGAGAAAATTTTCGAGAGAAAAAGGCACAAGGGTTACTTTTAGAGGTCTCTGGATCTTTTTGGGACAAAACGGCACCTGCCCCAATTTCAGAGGCATCAACCTCCACCTGAAATGGCAGAGAAACATCAGGCTGCCGTAGAACAGGAGCAGAAGTGAATCTCTGCTTAAGTTCCTGAAATGCAGAGACTGCCTCAGGAGGCCAATTCACCACATCAGAACCCTTTTTGGTCAAATCAGTTAATGGTTTAACAATAACCGAGAAATTACCAATAAATTTACGATAAAAATTGGCAAAACCCAAAAATCTTTGAAGAGCCTTTAATGAAGTAGGTTGGACCCAATCACTGATGGCCTGAACCTTGACCGGGTCCATTTCAATAACAGATGGGGACAAAATGAATCCCAGAAATGAGATCCTCTGTACGTCAAAAAGACACTTTGATCCCTTCACATACAGAGCATTCTCTCTCAAAATCTGGAATACAGTTCGAACATGTTTCACATGAGAGTCCCAGTCATTAGAAAAAATCAAGATATCATCCAAATAAACAATCAGAAATTTATCCACAAAATCCCTGAAAATGTCATTCATGAAGGACTGGAAGACAGAAGGAGCATTAGTGAGCCCAAAGGGCATCACAAGGTACTCAAAATGCCCCTCCGGGGTATTGAATGCCGTCTTCCATTCATCCCTGTGCTTAATGCGAATAAGGTTATATGCCCCCCTGAGGTCAAGCTTGGTAAACCAAGTAGCGTTTTTCACCCTGGAAAACAGGTCAGAAATCAAGGGTAACGGGTATTGATATTTCACAGTAATATTGTTCAAAAGACGATAATCAATACACGGCCTTAATGAACCATCTTTTTTGGCCACAAAGAAAAAACCGGCACCTAAGGGTGAAGAGGATGGTCTGATATGACCCTTCTCCAATGACTCCTTGATATAAGACCGCATAGCGTCATGTTCAGGTACAGACAAGTTAAAAAGGCGACCTTTAGGGAATTTACTACCAGGCACTAATTCAATAGCGCAGTCATAGCTCCTATGGGGAGGCAAGGATGCAGATTTACTTTCGCTAAATACATCAGAAAAATCAATCAAAAAGTCAGGAACATCCTGAGCCTGGGGGGAGGCAGAAAAAACAGGAGTGTTGGTATTAACACATTGGCAGCCCCAACTGGTTACAGACACAGATTTCCAATCCAAAACAGGATTATGAGACTGTAACCAAGGGAAACCCAGTACGATAATATCATGCAGATTATACAGAACCAAAAATTTGCAGCACTGTTGATGATCAGGTTCAACCCTCATTATCACCTGAGTAGAGAACTGAGGTTTATTCTCAGCCAAAGGGGTAGAATCGATCCCCAGTAGGGGAATAGACTTCTGTAGGGGTATCAAGGGAAACCCACAACGTTTAGCAAAATCATAATCCATCAGGTTAATAGCTGCTCCAGAATCAACGAAAGCCTGAGCAGAAAATGAGGACAGAGAGCATATCAGAGTGACAGTCAACAAAAACTTAGTCTGAACACTACCCAAGACAACTGAGCGTGCAAAACGTCTTCCCGCTTAGGGCAGACTGAAATAGCATGAGAGGCATCACCACAGTAGAAACATAACCCATTGCGCTTTCGAAACTCATGACGCTGTGCCCCAGACACCACTCTATCACACTGCATGGATTCAGAAGCAGGTTCACAAGGCAACACCATTCCACGCATACTTCTCCGCTCACGCAAACGTCTGTCAATTTGAATCGCTAATGACATAGAATCATTGAGACCAGAGGGGACAGGGAATCCCACCATAACATCCTTTACATTATCTGACAGACCCTTCCGAAAAAGGGCCGCCAAAGCGTCGTCATTCCACTTGGTCAGGACTGCCCACCTGCGGAATCTCTGACAGTATAACTCAGCGTCATCAAGCCCCTGATTTAATGCCAACAAGGCTTTTTCAGCTTGATCAGTGACATTAGGCTCATCGTACAATAACCCCAAAGCCTGAAAAAATGCATCAACATCACTCAAAACAGGATCCCCAGGTGTCAGGGAAAAAGCCCAATCCTGAGGATCGCCGCGCAGGAGAGAGATGACAATTTGAACCTGCTGCGCTGCGTTCCCTGAGGACTTAGATTTTAAGGCAAAAAACAATTTACAATTATTTTTGAAATTCTGAAACTTAGCTCGATCCCCTAAAAACAAATCTGGCATGGGAATCCTAGGTTCCACAACAGGCAACCTAGCAAGATATGCAGCAATACTGTGAACCTCAGTGGCAAGCTGATCCACACGGCCAGACAACTGTGCAAACTCCATTGAGAGAAAAAATCCTCCCCAGCACCCAGAGATACAGAGGGAAAAAAAAAATGCAACAAACAGAAAAATATCTCTGACAACTCTGACAACCGTTTTTTCTTTCACAAATTTTTTCCCTTCTGTGAGTACCATACAATTTTAAATTTTGTGGCCGGTGATACTGTTATGTTTCGGTAGCTGAGGAGTGCAGGCAAAAAAGGCAATACACCAGAGCAGTTGGATCTATGAGATTGCAGTACCCTGACTAACCACAACAACTAGAGGCAGCCGTGGAGCGTTCCAACGTTGGTCCTAGACGCCTCGTCACAGCCTGAGAAACTAACTACACCTAAAGATAGAAATAGGAAAGCTATCTGCCCCGGAGCAGAACCCCAAAGATAATAGAAAGCCCCCAAACATGTAATGGCGGTTAGACAAGAAGAAATACTGACACAGACAGAAAATAGTATGAGCAAACGTTGGGGCCCAAACTAACTAAATAGAAAAGGATAGGAAGGGTACTTACTGCAATCCCAGAAAACCCTGAAAAGCACCAACTCTACTAATTTCAAAAACACCTGAGATCACACGATCTCTACCACCTAAATTAGTTCTCTGGTGTAACAAAATCAAAACAGCAGCCACTGAAAAAACTGGAAAAAGCAAAGGTACAAACATCAGACCCTGAAGGCCCCCACAGAAGTGCAGGACAAAATGCAAAAATCAAGCACAAAAACAAAAAGAAGAAAATGTCTTATCTGTTAGCAGGAGATGCAGACACGACACAGCAGGCTACAAAGGAAACAGGAATCAAGGATTCAGACCAGAACAATTGATCACCGGCAACCCTGATGGGAAGGTGACTCCCTTATATAAGACCAGTCAGTAACACCTGATTCCCAATCCTCACAATCTTCACAATCTTCACTGGACAGACCAGCACCGCTTGTAACTACCAGAGGGAGCCTCTGCTCAGAACTCATCCCAAGCCCACTCACAACACTGGTGCTTGCCATCATTGTTTCTCTTCTGTTAACCATGGTTATCTCTAAAGAAACACGTGCAGTCATCATTGCAATGCACAAAAATGGCCTAACAGGGAAGAGTATCGCAGCTAGAAAGATTGCACCTCAGTCAACAATCTATCGCATCATCAAGAACTTCAAGGAGAGAGGTTCCATTGTTGCCAAAAAGGCTCCAGGGCGCCCAAGAAAGACCAGCAAGCGCCAGGACCGTCTCTTAAAAGTGTTTCAGCTGCAGGATCGGGCTACTAGTAGTGCAGAGCTTGCTCAGGAATGGCAGCAGGCAGGTGTGAGTGCATCTGCACGCACTGTGAGGCGGAGACTCTTGGAGCAAGGCCTGGTCTCAAGGAGGGCAGCAAAGAAGCCACTTCTCTCCAGAAAAAACATCATGGACAGACTGATATTCTGCAAAAGGTACAGTCAGTGGACTGCTGAGGACTGGGGTAAAGTTATTTTCTCTGATGAATCCCCTTTTCAATTGTTTGGGACATCAGGAAAACGCCTCATTCGGAGAAGACAAGGAGAGCGCTACCACCAGTCTTGTCTCATGCCAACTGTTAAGCATCCTGAAACCATTTATGTGTGGGGTTGCTTCTCAGCCAAGTGAATCGGCTCTCTCACAGTCTTGCCTAAAAACACAGCCATGAATAAAGAATGGTACCAGAATGTCCTCCAAGAGCAACTTCTCCCAACCCTCCAAAAGCAGTTTGGTGATCAACAATGCCTTTTCCAGCATGATGGTGCACCTTGCCATAAAGCAAAGGTGATAACTAAATGGCTCAGGGAACAAAACATAGAGATTTTGGGTCCATGGCCTGGAAACTCCCCAGATCTTAATCCCATTGAGAACTTGTGGTCAATCATCAAGAGAGGGTGGACAAACAAAAACCTAAAAATTCTGACAAAATGAAAGCATTGATTGTGCAAGAATGGACTGCTATCAGTCAGGATTTGGTCCAGAAGTTGATTGAGAGCATGCCAGGGAGAATTGCAGAGGTCCTGAAGAAGAAGGGTCAACACTGCAAATATTGACTTGCTGCATTAACTCATTCTAACTGTCAATATAAGCTTTTGTTACTCATATGTTTGCAATTATATTTCTGTCTGTGAAAAAAACATCTGTCAACACACACATAAAAACCAGAGGGTAGCAGATCATGTGAAAATATAATATTTGTTTCATTCTCAAAACTTTTGGCCATGACTGTAGGTACCCCTTCCAGCGACCTGCCCTACCCTGTTCCACTGCCTCTCGGACACCGAACACAGCACTAAAGGTGCTGCGGCCTGGAACAGTGCAGTGCTGGGCCTCCGAAAGGAGCCGGGGTGCAAACTTGACCAGCCGATTAAACAGCACCTTCGCCAGAACCTTCCGGTCATATCGAGAAGCGCTATGGGACGCCAATTCTCAATACGGGACGAGTCTTTACCCTTTGACAGAATAATCAGGGCTGACCTCCTCATTGAACCGGGAAGAGCGCCTGAGGAAAGACACTCATTAAATACCCCAGTCAAGAGGGGGACCAAGGAGTCCCTAAAGGTCTTATAGAACTTGGATATTAAGCCATCCAGACCTGGCGATTTCTTGGGCCAAAGCCCATCAATGGCCAGTCTCACTTCCTCTTCCCTGATTGCTTCTGCCAAAAACACCAAGAGAGGGATCATCCCCTGTCTCAAGGATGGTTTCAGCCAGGAAAGCCGACATCCGATCCCGATCCAGATCCCTCTTACCCAAGAGGTGTGAGTAAAAGGACCTGACCACTTCCAGGATCCCTGATTTGGATCTGTTCAGGTACCCCGTACTGTCGATCAGTCCTGTTACCATCTTACAATTCACTGACATCTTACAGTTTCTGTAAGGGTCAGGATAGCAGTACCTCCTGAAGTCCCTCTCAAAAACCAAAGATGTGTGCCTATCATACTGACACTTCTTGAGCAAAGATTTCACTCTGGAGATTTCCTCACGGTTACCTCCAGTCGAGATGAGCTGCTCGAGTTTCCTCCTCAGGGCCTGATACAAGCGGTGCCAGTTCAGACTCCTGAGGCTCGAGAGCTGGCGGAAGAACCCCGCCACCCGCGTTTTGAAGATCTCCCACCACTCTGACTTACTACTACAGAGATCCAAAAGCGGTATCTGGCTCTGAAGAAAATCCTCAAAGGATTGTCGCACCTCCGCTTCTTCCAGCAGGGACGAATTCAGCTTCCACAGCCCTCTTCCCATCTGGGGAGTCTCTGCAACATTCAGAGAAAAGAAAATTAGACAGTGATCAGAGAACTCCACCTCAACGGCGGACACAGCAGAAAAGATGGCGTCCTCCTTTAAAAAAAACCTGTCTATTCTAGATCTACAGCTACCCCTATCATAGGTGAAACCCCCGTGGCCTGGGGTGTGCTGGATGTGGACATCCACCAGGCGAGCTTCACTAGCTATACTATTAAGCGCGACGCTGTCATAAGCCAGGCGATCTCCAGGACCCCCCGATCACGGGACCTCATAATGGTGTTGAAGTCCCCACCGAAGACCACTTGTCGGCTCGTAAAAAGAAAGGAAAAGACATTTTCGGTCCCACTTAGATTGGGGACCATAGATATTTATGAACCGAATCTCTTGTCCCCTCAAAGACGTCAAGGACCAGGAATCTCCCCATTTCTACCTCTATCACTAGTCTGCATTCCACATCTGCGGTCTTAAAAAGGACCGCCACCCCGCTGTATGGCTCGGCCGCAAGAGACCAGTATGAGGGCCCGCACCTCCACTCCCTTCGTGCTTTATATATGGCCCCCATGTCCGTTAGTCTGGTCTCTTGCAAAAATAAAATTTCAGCCTCAATTCGGGTGAGAAAATCAAAGGCCGCAAATCTAGCCGCATCTGACTTAATGCTGGCGACATTAATGGACGCCAGAGTCAACGGGGCGAGTTGAGCCATCATGAGTGATCAAGTTCGACGGCCTTCTTCTTACCCACCCCGCTCCCACCACCCTCTGGGAAGGAGTCAGAACCCTTCCTCTTTAAGGTAGCTGAGGTGTCCATTCCTCCTCCCCTGGTGTCCTCACCTCCGGACTCCGGGTCTGCCCACCCCCCAGGAGAAACAATGTCCCCTGAAGGTTGGACTCTGCCATCCCCTGAAGGACCCCCCGATGCCGCCCCCAGTCCCTCACACTTGTCCTGCAACTCCTCAGCAGAGTCTCCAAGGGCTTGGAACTGGTTGGAGAGTGTGATCAGAGGGGGGATGGTGGGCCCTTCCATTGGTACATTCACGGTCAGGGGTGGGGGGGATTTGGAAGACTTGTTCAGCTTCCTCCTCCCCCTCCTGTTGGTATTGTTTTTTTCCACCCATTGATGATGTAGGCTGCTCTATGACTTCCTCATCAACACTTTCATATTGAGAAGAGCTGTCAGCCGCTTTATCCTCCCTCTCCATCCTCTCCATCCTCCTGATCTCCTCGCTCACCGCTTCCTCCCCCAGGGCCTCAGAGGCGTTTGTCACTGGCCCAGAGGGAGGAGCAGGCTTCACCCCGGTTACCCGAGGCTCCACCTGCTCCTTGCCCCCATGGCGAGCCGCCTGACTCAGTTGGTATGAGGAGCCTCTGGTAACTTTGCCTCTCCTCACAGGCCCCTTAGCCCCCTCCCCGCCACCACCGCCTGCCGCGACGGAGGAAGTCCCGCCGGAGGCTTCCCCCCAGGGTCTCTCCCCACCGAGTCTGCAGCAGCATTGGAGAAGGAGCGAGGGCAGCGGCTATACGGGTGACCAAGGTCACCACACAGGTGGCACCGAATGTCCTTACACGCGTCGGCGAGATGACCCACCCCGCCACACAAGGCACATTTCTCCACCTTGCAGCTTGCGCTGAAGTGGCGGGGATCTCCGCACTTGTGGCAGACCTTCGGTTGCCCCTGGTAGAAGACCAGGATCCTGTCCCTTCCCAGGAAAGCTGAGGAAGGGATGTGGGTGACTGTACAGCCTGAAACCTTCAACTTGACCATGAAGGTCCAGCCCCCCGACCAAATACCAAACTCGTCCCTGTTCTTTTTTGGGACCTCAGTGACTTCCCCATAACGGGAAAGCCACATCATTATGTCCACGCCTGAGAGTGACTTGTTACACGTCACCACGTTCACTCTCTTGATGGAATTTTGGCGAGACACCTCCTGTACGACGAAGCCTCACCATCCGGGCTCCTCCTTCACAAGCTTGTAATTCGACCAAAAGAGCTCAAGCCCCTCTGGCCGAACGAAGCTGATGTCGAAGAATCGGGCCGCCGAGGGATGGATCAGGGCGAAGATGTCAGTCGCCCTGAAGCCCATCTTCAGGAGGAGCTCCACCACCTTGCTCCTGGGTGGGCAAGCTTCATTGCCCCCCCACCGAAGACGGACCACATTTCTCCTCACTGGCCCTTGCCCAGCTGTCGGGAGAGACCAAACTGTCCCTCCCTCTCTTCTCTCTTGGAAGGCTGCCAGACCATGCCTCTCTATCCAGAAAGACAAGTCCACCATCCTCCCCTCTACCATAATTGATCTTTCTCCCCTTTCGAGGGCCTCCAGGAAACGGCGGTGCAAAACGCCGGCCCCGAAGTTCGGAGGTGAGGAGACCCCCTGAGATCCCCCACGGGAACCCTCCCGACCCCAGCCGCAACACCCCCAAATGAATGCCTGGGTGCCTCGGCTGAGGGGGCAGATGGACCACCCCCCCACTCGTACTCGCTCCCACATTCACACTTGCATCCACCCCCGCATTCACTTCCCCATCATTCACACCTCCATGCACCACGTCCGCAAGCAACTCCTCAAAAATGTCAGACACACTATCATCCTCGCTATCCATATTTACATTCATATTATTTACATTAGCCATATTATTTACATTATGTACATTTCCTCTATTTACATCGCTATTTACATCTGGGGCATTTTCACCTTCTGCTAGGGGCCCCTTTTGCTGGATTCCCGGCTGGATTCCTGGGACTTTCTCACCCTCTCCACTCTTGCCCAGGAGTGCTGCTGCCCCTTTAAGAGCACCAGAGCAGAGAGCATTCAGTACGCCCTGCCTGGGCATGGGAGCAGCAGCAGCTCCTGAGCTCTCTGGCTGCAATTTTTTTTTCTTTTCTTCTGTGCTTCCTAGGGCAGGGACGGACTTTGCCACCGTACCCTGCCCTCCACACACCTCCCCCGCCGGTTTTACCTGGAGCGCCGGAGCCCCCACACCACCAGGTGATGGTAAGTGGGCTGGGGACCCCGACAACTCCCTACCGGCTTTCGGGGGCACA
Organism: Oophaga sylvatica; assembly: GCA_033576555.1. Classification (NCBI taxonomy): domain Eukaryota; kingdom Metazoa; phylum Chordata; class Amphibia; order Anura; family Dendrobatidae; genus Oophaga; species Oophaga sylvatica. The sequence continues at coordinate 104,178 of JARQOD010000421.1, read as the reverse complement.
GAACCAATGGTATGGGTGGGCGGGACTCCGGCGAGGCCACGCCCACCCCGGATTACACGGACACAATGGGCGGGGCCATGACCGCCGAGGCCATGCCCCCCCGCCGGCCAAAGTCACCCTGAGCTGGGCAGCAGCCCCTTGCGAGGCCACGCCCACCCCAGATGATGCGAGCACGGCGGGCGGGACTGCGGCCGAGGAGGGCACGCCCCCCCTGCATGCCTCTGCCTCAGGCAGGGCAACATTCAGGGAGGCCAAGCCCCCCTCACGGGCCATCACCGCCTTTCTGCACCCACCACTTGCTGCAGGCAATGCTGGCCACTCCCCTTCGGCGTCTAGCGGCGGTGGGGCCCCCCCGCACGGACCCGGCTTCGCAGCCTCCAGGGAACGACCAGTACTTTGCAGGTTTTTAACTGCTGCCTTACTGCAGCATCTGCGCCCTTCCTGTGCTTCTGGACCCCATAAGCAATCCAGACTTAACGGACCCGTACGTGGGGGGCCCAAAAGCAGCACTCACCGCCGGAGGTGCGGCCCCGGCTCTACTTGTACTTGGCGCCGGGCCAGCCCCCCCTGCCACAGGGGACTGAGCCCAAGCACCACCACCAATACCAATAACACCGGCACCGACCTCCATATCGTAGCCTGAATCCGAACTGCCACCACCAGATGTGGCAGTAAGATCCAGGCAGACATTACTCCCCCCGCTCCCTTGCTGTGGACCCACCACAGGGCCCGAGCCGGGGTGGGCAGTGGGTTCCGCACAACAGGACTGGGGGCCCCGGAAAGAGGGACATAAACAAACCTCTCCTCCACAGCTTGTTTTGGCTTGCGCCTCTTCCTACTCTTCCCGGTTGCCTCATCCTCGAGGCAAACCTCGTCCCCAAATAACAGTGTGCCAAACCGTGCTGGAGACTCAATCTGCCTCACTTGCTGTAGGATGAGGCAGCCCCCTCATTATTACTCCCGCTCCCTCCATCCTCCCCCTCATTCCCACTTTCCTCCATGTCACTGGAGTCCGTTGGGAGAGCCACTTGTTCGGGGGCTATCCCGCTGCGCGATACCTGGACGCTCTTACCCACCAGGTCCTGGGCGCTCTTACCCACCAGGTCCTGGGCGCTCTTACCCACCAGGTCCTCAGGTGGAGCTGGCTCAGATGGTCTGCCATCTTCCTCCTCCTTGTCCTCCACCTGGCTGGGGCCTCCTGACCCCCCAGGAGACCCACCAGTCAGGGCTCTAAATCGGTCGTCATTCTGGAGCTTCTTCCCCAAAGGGACCGCTCCCCTCCAGGATGGTCTATCTCCTCTCCTCCAGCACTTTTATTGCCCCCTTCAGCCTTTCGACCGTGGCAGATACCTTTGCTCTCTTTGAGGCAGGGAGCCGGTTCTTAGCCATTATTCAGGCTCCCCTTAACTCCTCCCGGAGTCTCCTCAGCTGCTTAGCTGCCTCCTCATATTCACAGAGGTGGGCATGGATGCTGGAGGCGTAGATGGTAGCTGGCTCTCCCGCAGCCTTGGAGCCCCAGATGTTAGGGGGGGCTCCTGCCGCACCTCTGCTAGCAGCCTCCCCTCCGGGAGAAGGAGCTGCCATGGTCCCGGCTTCAGGGGTCCCGGATCTCGGAGCCTTGCGGCCCTCCTGGGTTCTTTTCTTCCCCATCCCTGGGACTGGCTCGCTGTAGTGTGGGCCTCAGGATGGTGTATGAGGCCCCCCCACCCCCAGCTAGCTTGCCGGGAGGTGGAAGCCAGTGGCTCAGCCCCAACGCTCAGTCCCAGGGAAGGTCTCTCTGCCAGGAAGGAGTAGGTAGCAGTCCAGATAGAAAAAAGTCCTCCTTCCCAGGCACTCAGCTCCAAGCAGCCTGCTCCTCGCTTCCACCACCAGCAACCACGTATCTCCACTTTCTGGGTGGAGCTGGAACTCTTTTTTATTATGAAATTAGAAAACACATACAACACAAAACAAAATCCAAAACCCACATTCAAGACTACATTAAAATATAAATAAACCTACACCAATATGATATTAACTACAGGAACTGAAGAGACAACACTTTGTTGACTCATTTCCACTCTTCATTGCTGAAGTCCTCATAAGTCCGCTTAGGTCCCTTCTGAACTTTCCAGCTCTTCCGGGACCCCCAGCAGGAAATCCTCCTTGGGAAACAAAAGAGGGAGGAAAAAAAAAAAAAAACCCAGAAAAAGAAACATATTCTTACACATACCCATACACACCCATTCACACACATTCATACCTCATTCACACACCATTCACCCCCCCCCCATTCACACCTATTTACATAATTAACAAAAAAGACTTACACAACATTCTGGCCCATTGCCTCCAACAAAAATTATGCCATTCTGGCCATAACACCTCCCATTCTCTAAACACCATAATACAAATCACACAAAATTATATATCCATTACTCTTTTCTTTTTTTTTTTTCTCATCCTTTTTATATTTGTTCCCCCCACCACACCTCCGGCCCATAACTTCATGGCCTAACTGAAAACAAAAAACCCGGGTCCATATAATGTTTATGCCCTTTTCCACAGCAAGCATTTTATTTTTCCTCTTTGGGTCCGTGGGTCCATGGCAAGTTTCCTGCCCACTGCCTTTCAAACATTATCTTTCTCCACACCCCACCCCCCCAGACAACCCCCACCCAACCTAACTATACCACCACATATAACTATCTACAGACACTCAAACAATCAAAAACATGTAATATATATAACAATACAATATACTCAATTTAATACATATACAAAATATAATCTACAATATTATCAATATATACCATAACTACTTAACTAATCCCAATTTTTCTTTTCATTTCCTATCTTACAAGGCCCAAGTTCGGTGCCTGTAAGCCTCAATATCCATTCTTATTTTATTGCAAAACAAAAAGCTACATTGTGTCATGCAATAGCCCACCACCTGGAGACTGGAGCACTAAGAGGCCTTGTCTCTTACCAACCACACATTCATCCTTTCCCTCATCAACTAAAACTGTCACTACTTCTTTCCCTAACAGACTGTCCCTATCTATCCCTATCTGTCCCTAAACTACCTAACTCACCTTAACTAACTCTCTATCTATCCCTCTTACTGACCCTTCCTGACCCTATCTGCCTCTGCTTCTCTCCCTCATCACCCCACACCACCTTATGCTATCCCTAACACTATTCACACACAAAACTCTCCCTTGAGTGTGATTTTAAAAGGAGAAGCCTCTCCAAAGCAAAGAGGCCCTCCTCACACCCAAACTCTCAAACTCCAAAGAACGCACCTTCCCCAGGTCACCCAAGATGTTACTAACCACCTCATGCCGGGGGAGGGCTTTCTGTTGCGTCGAAACTAGACACCGTGCATTCCACGTGTAAAACCTGACCGCTACGCTAACTAGGAATAAAGTGCTCCGCTCTCGGCCACCCAGGGATCTGAACACCCCATAGACCCACTCGGCGTAGGAAAGGGACGCCAGCCGTGGCCAGCGTATGGAAGCACCCACCCTGTTGTAAACCTCTGCATTAAAGGGACACTGAAGGAGGAAGTGCTCCATGCTTTCCAGCACGTCGCCTCACTCCTCACGGGGACAACCCCGATCATCGGAGTTCCTGTACTTCAGGTTGTCCCTCACATACAGTCTCCCGTGAAAGTAGCGCCAGGCCAAGTCCCAAAACTTTGTGGGGATCGGCTTTGAATTTAAAAGCCCAAGCCCCACCTCCAGATCCCGGCCTGGGCAATCCCTGAGGACCAGGGGCTTCTGGAAATGGGTCAACAGAACCCTTCTGTCAAGACATTGCCTCGACATGGTCCTTATTTCCCGCATTCCCAGACCCTACCGGTGGATTACCTTCAGAACCGGGGTAGTGTAAGCCGGGAGATGTCCGTGAGGTGTACGGAGATCCTTCACTTGCTCTCCTGTCTCCCATTCCTGGAAGAAAGGCTGAAACCAACCCCTGCATAAGAATACCCACGGAGGAGCCCTCTCTAGCCAGAGGTTGGAAATATTGGCTTTAAGAAAGGTGTTCACTAAGAACACTACCGGGTTGACCATACCCAACCCACCTAGTCTTCTCGTACTGTAAGTGACCTCCCTCTTGATTAGGTTGAGCCTATTCCCCCATAACAGCTGGAAAAATAGGCTGTAAACCCGTGTCCAGAGAGGTTCTGGCAAGATGCACTCACTGCCCAGGTAAATTAACAAAGGAAGCAGAAAGCCTTTAGCCAAGCTAACCCTTTCCCTCAGGGTTAAAGACCAACCCTTCCACTGGTCCACCTTTTGGGTGGAAATCTTGGGTCTGCCCTCCGAATTTTGCTGGGGGTAGTCCCTGGGGCCAAATTCGATGCCTAAAATTTTGGCGGAGGCCTGGGGTTCGGGAACTAGGATCTCCCCCTCCCAGCCAGAGACTTTCACACTTTTCCCGGTTAATCATGGACCCGGATGCCTCCGAGTAACGCACGATTTCGGACATGACCCAGTCCGCCTCACCTCTCGAGGACACGAAAAGGGAAACATTGTCAGCATACGCCACCACCCTCAGAGGGGGCCCAGAGCCTGCCTGGTCCATCCCGACTCCCACCAACGGTCCACGATCTACCCTCCTCAGGAAGGGATCAATCGCGAACGCGTATAAAAGTGGGCTCAGGAGGACAGCCCTGACGGACCCCAGAACCCACCTCAAAAGGGCGACCTGACCAACCGTTCACCAGCGGGAAAGTCTCAGCCCCTTGGTACAAGATCTCTAACCATTTTACAAACCTCCCAGGCAGACCGTACCTCAAAAGGACAGACCAGAGGTACTCATGGTTAACCCGGTCAAAGGCTTTTGCTTGATCTAATGACAGTAGGTACCCTTTCCAGTGACCTGCCCTACCCTGTTCCACTGCCTCTCGGACACCGAGCACAGCACTAAAAGTGCTCCTGCCTGGAACAGTGCAGTGCTGGGCCTCCAAAAGGAGCCGGGGTGCAAACTTGACCAGCCAATTAAACAGCACCTTCGCCAGAACCTTCCGGTACGTATCGAGAAGCGCTATGGGACGCCAATTCTCAATACGGGACGAGTCTTTACCCTTTGACAGAATAATCAGGGCTGACCTCCTCATTGTACCGGGAAGAGCGCCCGAGGAAAGAAACTCATTAAACACCCCAGTCAAGAGGGGGACCAAGGAGTCCCTAAAGATCTTGTAGAACTCGGATGTTAAGCCATCCGGACCTGGCGATTTCTTGGGCCGAAGCCCATCAACTACATAAATAGCAAGAAACTAAAAAATGATAGTGTTGGTCCCCTTAAAAATAGTCTGGGTGAAATGGTGGATGAGGATGAGGAAAAAGCCAATATGCTAAATGACTTTTTTTTCAACTGTATTTACACAAGAAAATCCCATGACAGATAACATGATCAGTGATAAAAAAAATTTCTCCATTAAATGTCACCTGCTTAACCCAGCAGGAAGTACGGCTGCGTCTAAAAATCACTAAAATTGACAAATCCCCGGGCCCGGATGGGATACACCCCCGAGTACTGCAGGAATTAAGTACAGTCATAGATAGACCATTATTTTTAATCTTTAAAGATTCCATAATAACGGGGTCTGTACCACAGGACTAGCGTATAGCAAATGTGGTGCCAAAAAGGGGGCAAAAACTGAACCTGGAAATTATAGGCCAGTGAGCTTAACATCTACTGTGGGTAAAATCCTCGAGGGTTTTTTAAGGGATACTATATTGGAGTATCTGAGGCTGAATAACCTCATGACACAGTATCAGCATGGGTTTACGAGGGACCGTTCTTGTCAGACTAATCTGATAAGCTTTTATGAAGGGGTAAGTTCAGGACTGGACCAAGGGAATGCAGTGGACGTGGTGTTCATGGACTTCTCAAAAGCTTTTGATACAGTGCCACACAAAAGGTTGATACATAAAATGAGAACAATGGGGATAGGGGAAAATATGTGTAAGTGGGTTAAGAACTGGCTCATGGATAGAAAACAAAGGGTGGTTATTAATGGAGCACACTCGGACTGGGTCACGGTTAGCAGTGGGGTACCACAGGGGTCAGTATTGGGGCCGCTTCTCTTTAACATATTTATTAATGACCTTGTAGGGGGCATACAGAGTAGTATTTCAATATTTGCAGATGACACTAAACTCTGCAGGGTAATAAATACAGAGGAGGATAATTTTATATTACAGGAAGATATATGTAAACTAGAAGCTTGGGCTGATAAATGGCAAATGAGCTTTAATGGGGATAAATGTAAGGTCATGCACTTGGGTAGAACAAATAAGATGTATAATTATGTCCTTAATTGTAAAACACTGGGCAAAACTGTCACTGAAAAAGACCTGGGTGAATGGGTGGACGACAAACTCACATTTAGTGGCCAATGTCAGGCAGCTGCTGCCAAGGCAAATAAAATAATGGGATGCATTAAAAGAGGCATAGATGCTCATGAGGAGAACATAATTTTACCTCTATACAAGTCACTGGTGCGACCACACTTAGAATACTGTGTGCAGTTCTGGTCTCCGGTGTATAAGAAAGACATAGCTGAACTGGAGCGGGTGCAGAGAAGAGCGACCAAGGTTATTAGAGAACTGGGGGGTCTGCAATACCAAGACAGGTTATTACACTTGGGGTTATTTAGTTTGGAAAAACGAAGGCTTAGGGGTGATCTTATTACAATGTATAAATATATGAGGGGACAGTACAAAGACCTTTCTAATGATCTTTTTACTCTTAGACCTGTGACGGGGACAAGGGGGCATCCTCTACGTCTGGAGGAAAGAAGGTTTAGCCATAATCACAGACGCAGATTCTTTACTGTAAGAGCAGTGAGACTATGGAACTCTCTGCCGTCTAATGTTGTAATGAGTGATTCCTTACTAAAATTTAAGAAGGGACTGGATGCCTTTCTTGAAAAGTATAATATTACAGGCTATATTCACTAGTTTCCTAGATACTGCGTTGATCCAGGGAGCTAGTCTGATTGCCGTATGTGGAGTTGGGAAGGAATTTTTTTCCCCAATATGAAGCTTACTGTTTGCCACTTGGGTTTTTTTTTTGCCTTCCTCTGGATCAACATGTTAGGGCAGGTTAGGATACGATATGGGTTGAACTAGATGGACTTAAAGTCTTCCTTCAACCTTAATAACTATGTTAATCAATGGCCAGTCTCACTTCCTCTTCCCTGATTGCTTCTGCCAAACACCAAGAGAGGGATCATCCCCTGGCTCAGGGATGGTTTCAGCCAGGAAAGCCGACATCCCATCACGATCCAGATCCCTCTTACCCAAGAGGTGTGAGTAAAAGGACCTGACCACCTCCAGGATCCCTGATTTGGACCTGTTCAGGGACCCCGTACTGTCGATCAGTCCTGTTACCATCTTACAATTCACTGACATCTTACAGTTTCTGTATGGGTCGGGTGAGCGGTACCTCCCGAAGTCCCTCTCAAAAACCAAAGATGTGTGACTATCGTACTGACACTTCTTGAGCAAAGATTTCACTCTGGAGATTTCTCTCACGGTCACCTCCAGTCGAGACGAGCTGCTCGAGTTTCCTCCTCAGGGCCTGATACAAGCGGTGCCTGTTCAGACTCCTGAGGCTCGAGAGCTTGCGAAAGAACCCCGCCACCCGCTTTTTGAAGATCTCGCACCACTCTGACTTACTACTACAGAGATCCAGAAGTGGTACCTGGCTCTGAAGAAAATCCTCGAAGGATTGTCTCCCCTCCGCTTCTTCCAGCAGGGACGAATTCAGCTTCCACAGCCCTCTTCCCATCCGGGGAGTCTCTGCAACATTCAGAGAAAAGAAAATTAGACAGTGATCGGAGAACTCCACCTCAACGGCGGACACAGCAGAAAAGATGGCGACCTCTTTTAAAAAAAAACCTGTCTATTCTAGATCTACAGCTACCCCTATGATAGGTGAAACCCCCGTGGCCTGGGGTGTGCCGGATGTGGACATCCACCAGGCGAGCTTCACTAGCTATACTATTAAGTGCGACGCTGTCATAAGCCAGGCGATGTTGAAGTCCCCACCGAAGACCACCTGTCGGCTCGTAAAAGAAAGGGCTTAATCTTCAGGAAGAGACATTTTCGGTCCCACTTAGAATGGGGACCGTAGATGTTTATGAGCCGAAGCTCTTGTCCCCTCATGAAGACGTCAAGGACCAGGCACCTCCCTATTTCTAACTCGATCACTCGTCTGCATTCCACATCTGCAGTCTTAAAAAGGACCACCACCCCGCTATACGGCTCGGCCACAAGAGATCAGTATGAGGGCCTGCACCTCCACTCTCTCCATGCTTTGTGTATGGCCATCATGAGTGATCAAGTTCGACGACCTTCTTCTTACCCACCCCGATCCCACCACCCTCTGTGGAGGAGTCAGAACCCTTCCTCTTCACGGTAGTTGAGGTGTCCATTCCTCCTCCCCTGGTGTCCTCACCTTTGGACTCCAGGTCTGTCCCCCCCAGGAGAAACAACGTCCCCTGAGGGTTGGGCTCTGCCGTCCCCTGGAGGACCCCCCGATGCCGCCCCCGGCCCTTCGCCCTCATCCTGCAACTCTTTAGCAGAGTCTCCGAGGGCTTGGAACCAGATGGCGAGTGTGATCAGAGGGGGACGGTGGGCCCTTCCGTTGGTACATTTACGGTCGGGGGTGGAGGGTATTTGGAAGACTTGTTCAGCCTCCTCCTCCCCCTCCTGTTGGTACGCTTTTTTCCACCCGTTGATGTTGTAGGCTGCTCTATGACTTCCTCATCAACACTTTCATATTGAGAGGAGCCTTCTGAGTCAGCCGCTTTATCCTCCCTCTCCATCCTCCTGATCTCCTCGTTCACCACTTCCTCCCCCAGGGCCTCAGAGGCTTTAGCCATCGACCTAGAGGGAGGAGCATGCATCACCCCGGTTACCCGAGGCTCCACCTTTTCCTTACCCCCATGGCGATCCGCCTGCCTCCGTTGATAAGAGGGGCCTCTAGTGACCTTGCCTTTCCTCACCAGCCCCTCAGCCACCTCTCCGCCACCACCGCCCGCCGTGATGGAGGAAGTCCCGCCGGAGGTTTCCCCCCCACGGTCTCCCCACACTGGGACCGCAGCGGCATTGGAGAAGGAGCGAGGGCAACGGCTATACGGGTGACCAAGGTCACCATACAGGTGGCACCGAATGTCCTTACATGCGGCAGCGAGATGACCCACCCCGCCACACAAGGCACATTTCTGCACCTTGCAGCCTGCGCTGAAGTGGCGGGGATCACCGCACTTGTGGCAGACCTTCAGTTGCATCTGGTAGACCAGGATCCTGTCCCTTCCCAGGAACGCCGAGGAAGGGATATGGGTGACCGTATTGCCTGAGACCTTCAATTTAACCATGAAGGTCCAGCCCCCTGACCAAATACCAAATTCGTCCCTGTTCTTTTTTGGGACCTCGGTGACTTCCCCATAACGGGAAAGCCATGTCATTATGTCCACGCCTGAGAGTGACTCGTTACATGTCACCACGATTACTCTCTTGATAGAATTTTGGCGAGACACCGCCTGTATGACGAAGCCTCACCATCCCGGCTCCCCCTTTACCAGCTCATAATTTGACCAGAAGAGCTCAAGCCCCTCTGGCCGAACGAAGCTGATGTCAAAGAACCGAGCCGCTGAGGGATGGATCAGGGTGAAGATGTCATTCGCCCTGAAGCCCATCTTCAGGAGGATCTCCACCACCCTGCTCCTGGGTGGGCAAGCTTCACTGCCCCCCCACCGAAGACGGACCACATTCCTCCTCACCGGCCCTTGCCCGGCTGTCGGGAGAGACCAGACAGTCCCTCCCTCTCTTCTCTCTTGGAAGGCGGCCAAACCATGCCTTTCTATCCAGAAAGACAGGTCCACCGTCCTCCCCTCTACTACCGTCCTCTCTCCTTCTGTACTTGTGTGTCCCTTGTCCAGCACATTTTTATTGTACCTGTCTATATTTTCCCCTTTTCATATGTAAAGCGCCATGGAATAAATGGCGCTATATAAATGTATAATAATAATAATAATACTACTATTGATCTTTCTCCCCTTTCGAGGGCCTCCAGAAAACGGCGGTGCAAAATGCCGTCCCCGGAGTCCAGTGGTGAGGAGACCCCCTGAGAACCACCCCGGGAACCCACCCAACCCCCAGCCATGACCCCTGCAAATGAACGCCTGGGTGCCACGACTGGGGGCCAGATGGGTCAGTCCCCCCCACTCACACTCGCTCCCACATTCACACCCTCATTCACCCCACATTTACTCTCTTAACCATATCACTCATGTCACTCCCACTCTCTCCTTCATTCACCCCCTCATGCTCCACACCCGCAAAAAGCTCTTCAAAAATGTCCACCACACCATCGCTATCATCCTCACTGTCAAACACACTAACTTTATTTTCATTAGCTTTATTTTTATTTACACCATTTTTATTTACATTTCTATTTACATTGTTACTTTGCCCTCCTCCTGCTGGGGGCCCAGGCTGGACTCCTGAGGCTTCCCTGTGATTGGTGCCTGTTTTGGCTACACCTCTGCCCAGGAGCGCTGCCGTCCCTTTAATAGCCCCAGAGCAGAGTGCACTCAGTACACTCTGCCTGGGCTTGGGAACAGCAGCAGCTCCTGAGCTCTCTGGCACCAATTTTTTTTTTCTTTTTTGTGCTTCCTAGGGCAGGGACTTTGCCACTGCACCCTGCCCTCCACACACTTCCCCTGCCGGCTTCACCTGGAGCGCCGGAGCCCCCGCACCACCAGATAACAGTAAGTGGGCTGGGGACCCCGACAACTCCTTGCCGGCTTTCGGGGGTGCAGATCTGATGGTATGGGTGGGTGGGACAGAGGGTGCTGGGCCCGCTGAGGCCATGCCCCCCCACCGGCCGCAGTCACTCCACGGTGGGCGGCAGCCCCTTGCGGGGCCCCGCCCACCCCGGACGACACTGGCACAGTGGGCGGAGCCATGACCACCGATGCCACGCCCCCACCTGCTGGGTAGCAGCCCTTTGCGAGGCCACGCCCACACCGGATGACGCGAGCACGGTGGGCGGGCCTGAGGCCGAGGAGGGCACGCCCCCCCGCATGCCTCTTCCTTTGCAGGCAGGGCAACATTCAGGGAGGCCATGCCCCCCTCTCGGGCCTTCACCGCCTCTCTGCACCCACCGCCTGCTGTAGGCAAGGCTGGCCACTCCCCTTCGGCATCCTGCGGCGGCGGGGCACCCCGCACGGACCGCTTTTGGGGTCTACGTGCTGAGTGTCCCAGCTTCACCACGGCCGCCTCCAGGGGAGCGACCAACACCCTGCAGGTTTTAAGTTGCTGCTTTACAGCAGTATCCGCGCCCTTCCTATACTTCTGGACCCCCATAAGTGATCCAGACTTAACGGACCCCTGCCACAGGGGACTGAGCCCAAGCACCACCACTAACATCGACACCGGCACCGACCTCCATATCGCTGCCTGACTCTGAACTGCCACCACTAGATGTGACAGTAAGATCCAGGCAGACCTTACTCTCCCCACTCCCTTGCTGCGGACCCACCACAGAGTCCGAGCCGGGGTGAGCAGCGGGTTCCGCACAATGGGACTGGGGGGCCCTGGGAAGAGGGACATAAACAAACTTCTCCACCACGTTTGCTTGTTTCGCCTTACGCCTCCTCCTGCTCTTCCCAGTTGCCTCATCCTCAAGGCAGACCTCATCCCCAAACAACAGTGTGCCAAACCGTACTGGGGACTCAATCTGCCTCACTTGCTGTAGGATGAGGCAGCCCCCCTCATTATTACTCCCGCTCCCTCCATCCTCCCCCTCACTCCCACTTTCCTCCATGTCACTGGAGTCAGGTGGAAGAGCCACTTGTTCGGGGGCTATCCCGCTGCGTGATACCTGGGCGCTCTTACCCACCAGGTCCTGGGCGCTCTTACCCACCAGGTCCTGGGCTCTCTTACCCACCAGGTCCTCAGGTGGAGCTGGCTTAGATGTTCCGCCATCTTCCTCCTCCTTGTCCTCCACCTGGCTGGGGCCTCCTGACCCCCCAGGAGACCCACCGGTCAGGGCTCTGAACCAGTCATCGTTCCTTAGCTTTTCCCCGAAGGGGCCGCTTCCCTCCAGGATGGTCTTCCTCCTCTCCTCCAGCGTTCTTATTGCCCCCTTCAGCATTTCGACCGTGGCAGATACCTCCGTTCTCTTTGAGGCAGGGAGCCGGTTCTTGGCTATTACTCGGGCTTCCCTCAACTCCTCCCGGAGTCTCCTCAGCTGTTTAGCTGCCTCCTCGTACTCACAGAGGTGGGTGTGGATGCGGGAGGCATAGATGGTAGCCGGCTCTCCCGCAGCCTTGGAGCCCCAGATGTTAGGGGGGGCTCCTGCCGCACCTCTGCCCGCAGCCTCCTCTCCGGGAGAAGGAGCTGCCACGGCCCTGTCTTCAGGGGTCCCGGATCCTGGAGCCTTGCGGCCTCCCGGGGTCTTCCTCTTACCCATCCCTGGGACTGGCTTGCTGAAGCGTGGGCCTCAAAGATGGTGGGTGAGGCCCCCCACCCCCAGCTAGCCTGCCGGGGGTAGGAGCCAGGGGCACAGCCCCAACGCTCAGTCCCAGGGAAGGTCTCTCTCTCCTGGGAAGGCAGGCAACAGTCCAGGTAGCAAAAGTCCTTCCCAGGAGCTTAGCTTGTTCCACAGCCTCTCTCCCCAGCCACACGTAACTGGAGCTGGAACTTTTTTTTATTTAGAAAAAAATTACAAAACACATATATATCACATATACATAAAATCAAAATCCGAAACTTATTTCCAAGACCACATAAAACCATAAAAAAAACTACACTGAAGAAATTAGTAATAACTAAAACCTAGGAGCCAGCACATGATTTACTGTCCATCCGCCATTGTCTGAAATCTTTATAGGTCCATCCAGAACTTTCCAGTTCCTCAAGGACCCCCAGCAGGAACCTTCTTTAAAAGAAAAGGGAAAAAAAAAACAAAAACATATTCATACTGTGAGGCAGTGACCGGGATCGTTTACGAGGGACGTTATATTTCCCCAGAATGTGTACAGAGACCTATTAAAGCCATTGGAGTGCATTGCAGTCACACACACAGCTGCGGCTGCAATGCAGGAATGAAGGTGAGCAATGACCTAGTCAGACTACCTGGCTAAGGCAGATTAAGTAAAATCCGGCAGGGCCTTCATTTCTTGGAGGAGGTCACAGGTGGCAGTGGGGCGGCCTCCTCCCTCCAACCCGGGTTTTCCAGTGGCTTTTGCCACAGGTCTTTAAAACTCCTGCACTATGGAATAGTGGTGTTCTATGTGGGGACCCTGCAAGGAGCATAGCAGGAAAGCTCCACAGGATTGTGTGTAGCTGAACCCACACCTGGGACAGCTCTGCACCAGTCAGGCTCTGTTCGGCCCGGCGTGGCCGTTGTCCCGGCAACCAGTGTTTATGGACTGATGTTAACCCGGCTGCGTACCGGAGGACTTTTCCTGTTTTACCCGTGAGTTGCTGAATAAAAGCTGTTTACTTTGGACTTGCTTGGGTCACTGTCTCAGTTACTGCACGGTGTGAACACCGCCATCTTACAATTGGTGGAGAATGCGGGTATTGTGACTGAGATATACCCCACCGGCAGCTTCATGACCCCAATCCGACCGGCCACTTCTCAGCCTCAACCCGTGGACAAAATGGAGGAGCTGGTAAAGCAGCTGGTAATTACACAGCAGCAGCAGCTGCAGTCTCAGCGACAACAGCAGAAGCAGTACCTGAATCTCCAGCGGCAACAGCAGGAGCGGGAGCAACAGCACAATGAGCAACAGCAGCTATTGTACCAGCAGCAGCAAAAAACAAACGAATTGTTGCTGCAACAGATTTCTGCACTGCGGGAGATCTCGACGGCGCCAGCCCCTGAACATCGCGAGGCCCGAGACAGGGTTCGCTCAGCGTTGAGGAAGATGGGACCGGAGGACGACGTGGAAGCTTTTATGACAGTTTATGAGCGCACAGCGGAGCGGGAAAACCTACCCGCCGGCCAGTGGGCAAAAGTAGTAGCTCCGTTTCTGGTCAGCGATGCACAAAAGGCCTACTTCGATCTCAGTCGGGAGGACGCCCAGGACTACCAGAGGCTCAAAGGTGAGATCCTTGCCCGACTGGGGGTTAATACATACGTGAGGGCTCAGCGTGTATTTTCATGGACCTATGTGGAGACACGACCCGCGCGGTCTCAGGCTTATGACCTGCTGCAGCTGGTAAAGAAGTGGCTCCAGCCAGAGACTTTGTCTCCAGCCCAGATGGTGGAGAGGGTGGTGGTTGACAGGCTGGTAAGGACTCTGCCGGCTGCTATCCAACGTTGGGTGGGGCAAGCGACCCCGGCACACTCGACCAGGTAGTCAGTTTGATCGAGCGCTACTCGGCCACTCAAGACTTTATTCGAGACTCCGCCCCCTCTCGGCTGTCACGCCGATCCCTGCCAACCCAGGAATCGGGAAAGGGGTCGCGTCCCTCTGCTGGGGACAGTCAGCACCGCACCTGTGTTGAAGGGGAACCCCGGAGTGAGAGTGGCAGGAGACCGGTTCCCTCCCAAACTGTCATAAGACCTAACAGTACTTCCACCCTTAGGTGCTGGCGGTGTCAGGGACCGGGACATGTGATGGCTAATTGTCCCCTGACTACAGAACCCATGGACTGCGGATATAGCCGCCGGGTCTCAATGTATGCCCAGACCGTCTGCACAGCAACCCTCGACCCCCAGGACACTGAACTCCAACTATGCCAGGTACTGGTTAATGGGTACCCTACGGAGGCTCTCCTGGACTCAGGGAGCCTCGTGACTCTGGTACATGGGTCACGGTTGGCAGGAGACAACCCCAGCGGACGGCAGGTCGGGGTTGTATGTATCCATGGGGACCTCCGAGACTATCCAACTACGGAGGTAGTTTTGTCCACGCCAAGTGGAGACATAAAACATGTGGTGGGAGTGGTAAAAAATCTTCCCTATGGGGCTGTGTTGGGAAGAGACTTGCCCCTGTTCTGGACTCTGTGGAAAAACAAAATCCATTCTCCCCTGGTAAGATGTATTACAGATGCTGTACCCCACGAACCTGCCGTAGGGGTGTCCCATATAGGGATAGAGTGTGACCCCGATAGGTTTCCCTTAGAGGTGCTGGCAGGAGAGGTGGAGGAGACCGCATCGATTCCCGAGCTGGAAGTGTCCAGGGCCACGTTTGGGACAGCTCAGCTACAAGATCCCACCCTGACTCAGGCGCGGGAAAGGGTGCTAGAGGTAAACGGCGTAGCCCAACAGCCCAATGCAGATACGGTATTTCCACGCATGGTAGTCAGTGGTGAGTTGCTTTATAGGGTAGATAAAATCAGGGACGAGGTTGTGGAACAGTTGGTAGCACCTCAGTCGTATCGTAGGGTGATTCTAGATTTGGCACACTCACACTTGCTAGGGGGCCACTTAGGGGAAAAAAAACTCTAGAACGTATCTTGCAGCGGTTCTTTTGGCCGGGAGTTTTCGCGGAGGTCAAAAGGTACTGCGAATCCTGCCCCGAATGTCAGTTGACCTCACCCACTGCAAGTTTCCGTAGTCCATTGGTACCCTTGCCAATAAAAGAGGTACCTTTTGAACGGATTGCAATGGATTTGGTAGGGCCCATTGTAAAATCCGCCCGTGGCCACCAACACATACTGTTGTCACAAAAATTGAATGGTGAAGAGCACCTGGTCACCTACTTGAGTAGAAAACTTATCCCCGCAGAGAAAAACTATAGCGTAGTAGAGAAGGAGTGTTTGGCTATTAAGTGGGCCTTGGAATCACTACGTTATTATTTACTCGGGCGTCAGTTCCGCTTGGTGACGGACCACTCACCCTTGGTATGGATGAGGAATGCAAAAGAGAGGAATGCGCGAGTCACCAGGTGGTTCCTGTCACTGCAAAATTTCAGTTTCTCTGTAGAACATCGCCCTGGGAAGTTGCAAGCAAACGCGGATGCCCTGTCCCGGGCACCCTGTATGGTGGCAAATGTTCAATCCCACAAGTTTGAACAGAGGGGGGGGATATGTGAGGCAGTGACCGGGATCGTTTACGAGGGACGTTATATTTCCCCCAGAATGTGTACAGAGACCTATTAAAGCCATTGGAGTGCATTGCAGTCACACACACAGCTGCGGCTGCAATGCAGGAATGAAGGTGAGCAATGACCTAGTCAGACTACCTGGCTAAGGCAGATTAAGTAAAATCCGGCAGGGCCTTCATTTCTTGGAGGAGGTCACAGGTGGCAGTGGTGCGGACTCCTCCCTCCAACCCGGGTTTTCCAGTGGCTTTTGCCACAGGTCTTTAAAACTCCTGCACTATGGAATAGTGGTGTTCTATGTGGGGACCCTGCAAGGAGCATAGCAGGAAAGCTCCACAGGATTGTGTGTAGCTGAACCCACGCCTGGGACGGCTCTGCACCAGTCAGGCTCTGTTCGGCCTGGCGCGGCCGTTGTCCCCGGCAACCAGTGTTTATGGACTGATGTTAACCCGGCTGCGTACCGGAGGACTTTTCCTGTTTTACCCGTGAGTTGCTGAATAAAAGCTGTTTACTTTGGACTTGCTTGGGTCACTGTCTCAGTTACTGCACTGTGTGAACACCGCCATCTTACAATACATACACATTCACACACATTCACACCAATTTACATAATTTACAAGAAATTATTAACATAAGGTTTGGCCCTCTGCCTCAAAACGCCAAACAAAAGGCCCCTCTGGCCATCTCCCAACCTTCCTTTGCAACCTTATACTTAACTCTATCTAAACTATATATCACACACATTTATTTTTTTTTTTTTTAATCATCACCCCCACCTCACCTCAGGTCCATAAGTTCATGGCCTCAAGTCAAACCGGGGCCATATAAAGTTTTATGCCCTTCATCACAGCAATCTTATCCTTGGGTCCATAGGGTCCATGGTGAGTTCTTTTCTCTGCCCAAAGCCATTCAGAATTTCCCCAAACCCCAACACCCCAAACAACCCCCTCCCAACCTAAACTATACCCCCCACGTTCAACTATATGTTTACAAAACACTCAAACAACCAACATTAACACATAAATACATAATATATACAATATAAACCATAACTCAACTTATCAGCATTAATTTATCAGCTTAACATTTCTTTAATCATTTCTTATCCTGCAAGGCCAAAGTTCGGTGCCTGCAAGCCCAATATCCATCATTAATTTATTACAAAACAAAAAGCTATTGTGTCATTCAATAGCCCATCACCAGGAGACTGGAGCACTAAGAGGCCCTGTCCCTTACCAACAACACATTCACCCAGAGGCGGACACAGACTGTAGTGGGCCCCTGTGCAAGAAATTTTTCGGGGCCCCCCCCCTCACTTTATAGGGCAACAAAGTTATGTAATCATATAGATTGTAATATTTATTTAGAACGCAACTATCAAATCTAAATAGTAAAGTTGTTTAATATGATCATAAAAACTAATAGGGAGATAGATGATACCTACCTGCCCGTTCTACCTACCACTTGCATAGGTCAGTCACAAACCTCTCCAGCCAGTGATTCTGCTGCTTCATGTCAATAGACAGCTCTTTATCTTCTAGGCTGCTCTGTTGAAGGGGAGTGACTGCCAACATCATGCTGTTTAACAGCTGTCTCCACACAGTTATGTAGTGGGCACCTGTCTGTTAATCAGCATGACATCAGCAGTCACGCAACATCAACAAAGCAGAGCGGAAAAGAAGCTGCTGTAATGTTGATGTGATGTCAGAGAAAGCCACAGGAGCAGTCATTGACCACTCTGAGCAGAGATCTAGATCTGGGCAGAACTGGCAGGCAGTTAGAAACTACCTGTCTGTTAGTTGTTAGGCCTATAAGAAAATAATTGCAGGAAGGGAGGGGGAGGATGGAAACAACTCACCGACAATGAGGTTCCTGGCTACAATGGGTCGGGTTTGCACGGACAAGCCCTGCTTCCTGTCGTGGACACATAGGATTAAATCCAGTGAGTCGGATTCCGTTAAAGAAATGCGGTTTATTGCAGATTCAAAACTTCAAACAATACAGGCAACCATGAAAATAATCTAGTCCCAGACAATTCCTTTAATAATAATATTTTGTAATCAATACTGTGTAACAATTTTTGAAAAATATTAAAGATTTTACCAAATGAAATCAAGATAACAAAGCATTAGTCATACACATGTTGGAATTTAGACATGTTCAGTGAAAAAGATATTTCAAACAGCAAAATCCTATTGAGGCTTGACCAATTTACTTAAAATCCATTCTTCTGGCCTTCTTTTCTGCAAATTCATCAATAATTTTATTTAAGTCTCTCATTCTTGCACGTTCATTTTCTATGGACAACATAGCCAGTCCACTCAGCCTTTCTTGTCCCATTGTAGACCTGAGGTAGTTTTTAATTAACTTTAGTTTTGAGAATGAGCGTTCAGCGCTAGCCACTGTTACTGGCAAGGTTAAAAACAAAATATATGCTGTACACACTTCCGGAAAACTTGGAACTAGCACACTGTTTTCAACGATCAACAGCTTGGCAATTTCTTCGACGGTGGTCATGTGTGCAATTTTTGATTTTAAGCAAGCTCTGAATGAAACTAGCTGTGCAGGAAGAGCCGGTGAAAAGTCTTTTTGGAAATGATTCACAAGGTTCTCTCCATCCTTATGCAGTTCTTCATCAGATGCGGACTGTAGTGAGCTGGGAAGGATTGCTCTGAATTTTCGCACTGTTGTATGAAGACTCTGAAATCTTTGTTTTAGCTGCATGATAACTGTGTCCAAGCAGGCATTAAAGATGTTAACCTGGAAATACTTCTCCGCATCACAGAGCCGTTCATCTTCACACAATTCATCGTACTGTCTCTTTACACGTTTATTTCTTTTTCTTTCAAATGCAACTTCTATTCCCCACTTCTCTGATAATTGTATGCCGCTGTTTTTAGCATCCTGGTAGTTGTTTCTGAATTCTTGAAGAACTTCAACTGCATTCTGAAGTAATTGTGCTGCTTTTTCAAGATTTATGTCTTTAGCTTGCAAACACTTTGAAATTGGTCCAACAATATCTAGAATCCTAGACTGCAGGACAACTGTCATCACAAATTGAAAAGTGCTGATGTTTTTCTTTAAGCTGGAGGCATCATTGACATCACTGGAGTTTTTGTCTGACTTCAAGATAATTTTTGTCAGTGCCTTCAGGATATCTGTATAGCGATACCTCAGTGCCATGATGGAATCATTCCTTGAAGACCATCTAGTTGGACACAATCTCTTCAGAGTAATGTTATCCATTTTAGATGCTGATGATATCTCTGGCAGCAAAGCCCAGCGTTTGATGCTGTTACCAAAAAACTGATACAATTTTTCAATAATATCATAAAACTTGATTAGTTCTGGGATGAATTTTACAGAATCATTTAAAGCAAGGTTTAAGTTGTGAGCAGCACAATGTACTGTATGTACTGCGCAGTAGGCTCCCTTTTTGAAATTCTGGCTTGAACACCCGTATATATGCCGCTCATGTTTGCGGCCCCATCATACCCTTGTCCACGACATCTACTTATGTCAAGGCCCTTATTAGCAATACTTTGAACAATTTCTTTCTCAAGGTTTGCAGCTGTTTTTTCGGTTATTGGATGAAATCCAAGGAAAACTTCATTGATCTTTAACACTGTAATGGTATTGTGTGCATTTGTTTCAACAGTTACATAACGAAAAATCAGTTTTTGAGATGTCTTGTGTAGTATCCATGATTATTGAAAAAAATGTAGCTCTCTTGATTTCACGAACAATTTCAAGCTCTATCTTCTTGGACAATAAAGCAATAATCTCATCCTGAATTCTGTGGCTTAGATAACGAACCGACCCCTTTGGCATTTCCAATAACTGATGCAGAGTAGAGTCATACTTTGCTAGCAACTGAATCACGGACAAAAAACACCACAGTTTCCTTCGCCTATTACTTCTTTGTGACCTCTAAAGGGAAGATTAGCCATTGCCAGTGTTAATGTGACATTAATTACTCTGTCAAGAACTTGCCTCCAGAAGTTTTTTTGTTTTCTAATTTCCCTCTCGTTTTCTTCATCTACAGTACCATGACTGCGCCAATGCTGCATCATCATGCACGCATTAATGTGCTGTATGGAGCTTTCATGAGAATGCACTGCTTGTGTTAGGTGAGACCAATTTCTCACACCATTTACCCATGCTGAATTGTAAGCACCACAGTTACGATCAGCAAAAAGCCAGCATGGTTCACAGTAGGCACAGTCTAGCATTGGCGAATAACACAACCATGAACGTGGGATCAATACGCCAGCTTGTGATTTTTTGTTGTAATATATCTGTGAGAAACAACGTCCTCCCTGTTTTTTCTCTCGCGGAAATTTTATAAATGGCCTACAAGACCCCTGAGAAATGATTAATCTTTTCATTCGGCTGTCAGTAATATCTGGTGGGAAGTTGCCACGGTCTGTTGGAAATTCTTTGGCATCTGTAGCAAGGCCTTCAACATCAATGTCTTCCAGATCTTCTATAGAATGTTCTTCACTCTGTATAATAACTGCTGCACAGGATTCTTTATTTACTGCAGACTCTGAGCTCTCTGTATTTGGAGTAGTGTGAGAAGTGTCCTCACATGTAAATTCAGCACTTACACATGGCAAGTTTTCATTCTCATCACCCTGATGGGCACTAATCTGGGCACTGTCTTCAGAAGTGCTGCTACAGGGGAGCGCTACCTCACTGTGTTCTTTGTCAGATTGTTTAAGAAATGAACTAATTTTTGGAAGTTTAGCGGTCTGTGCCAACTCTTCTTTCCTTTGTTTGCGCTTTTGAGCGCCACTTTTTTTGGGTCCCGGTGCCATTCTAAAAAATTTGATCATATTGTATGTTTACAATGTCCACAGCATTTAGGTACTTAATAAATCATACAACTGTGTCTCAATTTTTTTTTTTTTTAAGCAATAAGCATTATTTTAACCACTTCACCACAGAACGATTTTCATTTGTAGTTTTTTCCTCCCCTTCTTCCAAGAGCCATAACATTTGTATTTTACATCAATATACACATGATGACTTTTCTTTTGTGTGATGAACTGTACTTTTGAATGATATCATTTATTTTACTCTTCTACTGGAAAAAGGTGTAAGGCCCCTTTCTCATCTCTGTTAAGTGTAAAGGCCCCGTCATACGCGCCGATATCATGTACGATATCGGACATACGTCAAAGAGGGCAAATCGTACGTCCGATATCGTACGTGTGTCGTTCCGTGTGACGGACCGATATCTAATGGATCCGTCGGCTCATTGAAATCGTCTGATCAGTGAGCAGAGCTCAATGATCAGACAATATCGAGTAATTAAAGAGCCGGCACACTGCAGCGTCGTGCCGTATGAGGTTCCGAGCACTCGATCTTGGATGCAATTCTCCTATAGCTAGCACTGTGGCATCTGAGATCGAGAGCTCGGATGTCCGACGCCAAATCGCATTCGCGCATGCCAGCTAACTGCTGGCATGGCGAATGTCAGCACAGATGCATCGCATCCGCGGTAATTATGCGACCGCGCGTGCGATGCAAGCCGCGTCACTTCCGCTCGATATCATTCATGATATCGGAGCGTGTGACGGGGCCTTAATTCGCATAAGATCCAGCAGATATCGCTGCATCTTCTGGATCTGTCGCTTAATGGCCGACTTGCAGCACCGATCAGGCAAGCCCCCATTCATTGTCAATGGGGCTTGCGGTCAGGTGCTGCAACAGTGGTATTGGCAAATCTGTCACTTGCGGCCCCGCCAAAAAAACGTCGCTAGCAGCGTTTTTTTGCACAACAGCAAGTAATGTAATAGACACAGTCCAGCATAGCCTCTAAATAACATATATAGCCCAAGACAGCCTCCAGGTAATATATATAGGCACCCCCGTTTCTCTTTGTTTCATAATGCTCTCCTCCATATGCGGTCTACTTGTGGCATAGTGCTTCGTTCTCACCCTATGTGGCCCCCCAGTTTATGCTGCTTCTCCCCATGTGCCCCCCCCGTTTATGCTGCTCCTTCTTTATGTGGGCTGCCTGATTCATGTTTCTTCTCCCCCCATGAGCCCCATTCATGGGCAGCCAAGCATTCCCCCAGGGGCCCTCAGGGCCCCCCCATTCATGAGCAGCCAGGCCATGCTTCTCCCCAGGCCAGGGGCCCCCCCTCATTCATGTGCAGCCAGGCCATGCTTCTCCCCAGGGCCCCCCCTCCCATTCATGAGCAGCCAGGCCATGCTTCTCCCCAGGCCAGGGGCCCCCCCATTCTTGAGCAGCCATGCCATGCTTCACGTTCTCCCCAAGCCAGGCCCCCCCCATTCATGTGCAGCCAGGCCATGCCTCTCCCCAGGCCAGGGCCCCCCCCATTCCTGAGCAGCCATGCCATGCTTCATGTTCTCCACAGGCCAGGGCCCCCCCATTCATGAGCATCCAAGCCATGCTTCTCTCCAGGCCAGGGCCCCCCCATTCATGTGCAGCCTGGCCATGCTTCAGTGAGTTCTCCCCAGGACAGAGCCCCCCAAAATCATGGCTGCCATAATGTCACGCTGTCTAATGATATGTATACAATGTCAGTAAACTATTAATACAGGAACAACACTCTATACAACAACTAGTATAGCAACATCAGCATGTAAGTATAGAATAGATTTACCTGACACGATATCTGCTGAACTCAGGGTTAATCTTGAGGACTTGATGAGCTGAAACAGGAAAGAGGTGGACCGGGATCTAACCTGACCCTAAACTGGGGTCCTAACTAATCCCTCACCTTGGAGGTACTGATAATGGTTCAGAGGTCCAAGTCTCCAACCTAAAGGTACTGCCACACTAAACAATCCCGCTAGCGATCTCGTTAGCGTTGCATACTAATGAGATCGCTAGCGGGATTGTTTCTATATCGCTAAATGCTGCCGCATTTAGCGATATAGTTAACGACGCTATCGCCGTTAGCGATCTTCTTAACGACTTTAGCGGTACAAAAGTACCGCTAAATCGCTAAGAAAAGGTGCCACACAGCGATAAGATACTTACCCAGCGGGAGCGCCAGCGATGAAATAGGGTCCGGAGCGATTCCAGCGACGAGCGAGATCACAGCAGGAAGCTCGTCGCTGGAAGCTGCCGCACTGAACAATATCGCTAACGGGATCGCTAAATAGTGACGTTTTTTAGCGATCCCGTTAGCGATATTGTTTAGTGTGGCATACCCTTTACCCTGTCTCCTATCAGACCCTGAACCCTGTAATCAGTCCTAAGAAGGATCCTGACTACCACCAAAGGGATATGGGCTGATCTCAGCTAAATACACAGATTAGACATATAAGACAGACAGGATAACACACGCTTGCATACACACTCAAACACCAAAGGAACATAAATGTTCTGGGAAATAAACTCTAACCAAGTTGAGCTTAGAACAACTAAGGAGCTCACAACTAAAGTCTATACAGATTCATTCCTATCTGTGGTCTGCATGAAGGTTTCACTGGCAACTCCCCAAGCAGACAGCCAGGAATTTAAAGGAAACCAATCAACAAATAATCAATTGCAGCCGGGAGAAACTGCACCCAGTCCCAGCACCGAGCACAGACAGAATTAACTCCCTAGCTGCCAAACACAAAGAAACAGCAGCTCAGCTGTGAGAAGTCAAAATGTGCAACCGCGACGATCTTCGTGGCAATGCACACATGACAGTACCCCCCCTTCTACGAGGGGCCTCCGGACCCTCAGGGCCAGGCCTGCCCGGGTGAGTTCTGTGGAAGGTCCGAACCAAACGATCTGCGTTAACATAGACGCAGGGACCCACGTCCTCTCCTCCGGACCATACCCCTTCCAATGCACCAAGTACTGAAGGGACCGGCGATTCAGACGTGAGTCAATGATCTTTGATACTTGAAATTCCAAGTTACCATTGACCAACACAGGACGAGGAGGTAGAGGTGACGGTATGACTGGTGCCACATACCTTTTAAGTAATGACTTGTGGAACACATTATGAATTTTAAACGTAGGAGGGAGGTCCAGACGAAATGCCACAGGATTAATTATGGAACTGATCCTGTACGGCCCGATGAATCTGGGACCCAGTTTCCAGGAGGGCACTTTAAGTTTTATATTCCTGGTAGACAACCATACCAGATCGTTCACATTCAGATCTGGACCAGAAACTCTCCTCCTATCAGCCATACGTTTGTAACGGTTCCCCATCGCACTCAGATTATGCAATACACCTCTCCACACAGAAGCAAGTGACGACGAGAAACGCTCCTCCTCAGGAACCCCAGAAGGGCCCCCCCCATTGAAAGTACAAAACTGGGGATGGAAACCATATGCCCCAAAAAATGGGGACTTACCAGTGGACTCGCTCCGCCTGTTGTTAAGAGCGAACTCTGCCAGAGGCAAGAAAGAAGACCAGTCCTCTTGGTTCTCTGAGACAAAACACCGGAGATATGTCTCTAAAGCTCTGATTCAGACGCTCTGTCTGACCATTGGTCTGCGGATGAAAAGCCGAGGAAAATGACAATTGCATCCCCCGACGTAAACAAAATGCCCTCCAAAATTTGGACACAAACTGAGACCCCCTATCTGACACCACATCAGAAGGCAACCCATGAAGTCTAACGATCTCCCTAATGAACACCTGCGCCAGAGTTTTAGCATTAGGGAGTGCAGGAAGAGCAACGAAATGTGCCATCTTACTGAACCTGTCAACAACCACCAGTATGACAGTATTCCCTGATGACGGAGGAAGGTCCGTAATGAAGTCCATAGATAAATGAGTTCATGGACGCTCCGGAAGTTTCAAGGGTAAAAGGGTCCCAGACGGACGGGTATGAGGGGTTTTAGAGCGAGCACACACCCCACATGACGCGACAAAAGTTATAACATCTTTATTAGCATTAGGCCACCAAAACCGGCGAGAAAGGAGATCTAAAGTAGCCTTACTCCCTGGATGTCCTGCTAGAGCAGAATTATGATGTGCCTCAATAACCTTTTGTCTCAACAGATTTGGGACAAACAGTCTCCCTGGAGGTCCTGCAGGGGCGTCCCCTGAGCCTCTAACACCTCCTCCTCAAGCTCAGAAAATACAGCCGACACTACCACCCCCTCCTGAAGGATAGGACTCGGGTCATCCGTTTTCCTGGCCCCTGGGAAACTGCGAGACAAGGCATCAGCCTTTATATTCTTAGACCCCGGGCGATAAGTGACGACAAAATTAAACCTGGTAAAAAACAACGACCATCGAGCTTGTCTGGAATTCAGACGCTTAGCGGATTCCAAATACAACAGGTTCTTGTGATCAGTAATAACGGTAACCGGGTGGACTGCCCCCTCCAAAAAGTGACGCCATTCTTCAAAAGCTAACTTAATGGCCAAAAGTTCCCTATTGCCGATATCATAATTCCTTTCGGCGGACGACAATTTCTTAGAAAAGAAAGCGCACGGATGCCATTTACCAGGGTACGGACCCTGGGACAATATAGCACCCACCCCTACGTCAGACGCATCCACCTCCACAATGAACGGCTGAGATGCATCTGGTTGGATGAGAACGGGTGCCGAAGCAAAACATTTCTTCAAAGAGGAAAAGGCTTGGCAAGCTTTGTCCGACCATTTAGAAAAATCCGTCCCTTTTCTTGTCATGTCAGTGAGAGGTTTGACGACAGATGAGAAATTACAAATAAATTTCCGGTAGTAGTTAGCAAACCCCAAAAAACGCTGCAGAGCCTTAAGATCCCCTGGCTGATCCCATTCAAGCACTGCTCTCACCTTTTCAGGGTCCATACGGAAACCGGAGGCTGACACCAAAAAACCCAAAAAACTGAAGTTCCTGTACGGCAAATACACACTTCTCCAGTTTGGCGTATAGTTTATTGTCTCGCAAGATCTGCAACACCTGTCTCACATGCTCCTGATGAGACACAAGATCTGGCAAGTAAATTAAAATGTCGTCCAAATATACAACCACAAACAGCCCCACAAGGTGACGAAAAATGTCATTAACAAAATGTTGGAATACTGCTGGTGCAGTAGTCAGACCAAAAGGCATGACTAGGTTCTGATAATGTCCCTCCGGCGTGTTAAACGCCGTTTTCCACTCATCCCCCTCTTTTATCCTAATCAGATTATACGCCCCCCTGAGATCCAATTTAGAGAACCATTTGGCGCCAACAATTTGATTGAAGAGATCAGGAATAAGAGGGAGTGGATACGGATCTCGAACAGTAATCCGATTAAGTTCGCGGAAATCCAAGCAAGGGCGTAGGCCTCCATCTTTCTTCTTCACAAAGAAGAACCCCGCGGCTACTGGGGAAGATGAAGGTCTAATATGCCCTTTGGCCAGACTTTCAGAAATATAATCTTTCATAGCCTGCCTCTCAGGACCAGAAAGATTATACAACCTAGCTTTAGGCAACTTAGCATCAGGAAGGAGATTAATAGAGCAGTCATACACGCAATGAGGAGGCAACTCCTGACACCCCTCCTCAGAGAAAACATCCCAAAAATCCTCCAAAAAAGGAGGCAATGTACTAGGCACGACCGCACTGATGACTGTGTTCATGCAGTTGCTTTTGCAAAATTCACCCCATTGGCTTATTTCTCTGGACTGCCAATTAATCACAGGGTTATGTTTAACCAACCAAGGAAGTCCCAACACAATGGGAGTAGGTAGACCCTCCAACACAAAACAAGATAATTGTTCCCTATGTATTGCCCCTACCCGAAGGTCAATGTTATGAACCTCATGAACAAAGCTACCTTGGCCGAGAGGCCTGGCGTCAATGGAGAATATAGGGATCGGTTTGACCAATACACTCAGATGCATACCTTGAGCCTGAGCAAACTGAGCGTCAACCAGGTTAGCCCCGGAACCACTATCAAGAAGAACAGACAATCTCTCCACTCTCGTACCAACTACCACCTCCACTGGTACAAGGAACTGAGAAGAACTGGCGGATGAAATACATACTCCCAGGTTGTCGTCCACCACACAACCTGGGATTAACAGTTTTCCGGCGACTTTTGGCTCAACAAGGCACGGGATGGACATTCTCCAACAAAATGTCCCTCTTTCCCGCAGAAAAAACATCTTCTAGTCCTGCGGCGTACCGCCAATCCCCTCCTACGAAATGATGTCCCTCCCAACTGCATAGGCTCATCCGAACAGACAAGGGGAACCTCAACATAAGGGACTTTAGTGGTAGGTGGAGAAACAACAGGGAGTGGGGTTACCTCACCCCTCTCCCGAAGCCGTCTATCAGTACGGATAGCTAAGGCCATAGCAGCCTCCAGTGAATGATGAGACTCATACTGAGCCAAAACGTCTTTTAATTTATCAGAAAGCCCATGACAAAACTGGCTCCTAAGAGCTGGGTCATTCCACTGAGTATCTGTGGCCCATCTACGAAACTCAGAAGCAAATTCCTCTGCCGGACGATCTCCCTGCTGTATCTTACGTAATTTTGTCTCAGCAAGAGAGACCCGATCTGGGTCATCATATACCAATCCCAGGGCAGTAAAAAATTGATCTACAGACTGTAGAGCCGGGGATCCCGGAGGAAGGGAAAATGCCCAGGATTGAGGGTCCCCTTGCAGAAGTGAGATAACAATTCCCACTCTCTGCTCATCACTCCCTGATGATCGAGGCCGAAGCCGAAAATACAATTTACATGCCTCCCGGAAGGTGAAAAATTTGTCTCGCCCACCAGTGAACCTGTCCGGGAGAGCTACTTTAGGTTCAACTCTGGTTTGCTCCAGGGGAGACAAAACTTTGGACTTAATGTCCGTCAGCTCCATGGATAATCCCTGCAACTGCAGAGCCAGCTGGGCTACTGGATCCATGGTAACTGGAGATAATTTTTAGTGGCCAGTGAAAATGTCACGCTGTCTAATGATATGTATACAATGTCAGTAAACTATTAATACAGGAACAACACTCTATACAACAACTAGTATAGCAACATCAGCATGTAAGTATAGAATAGATTTACCTGACACGATATCTGCTGAACTCAGGGTTAATCTTGAGGACTTGATGAGCTGAAACAGGAAAGAGGTGGACCGGGATCTAACCTGACCCTAAACTGGGTCCTAACTAATCCCTCACCTTGGAGGTACTGATAATGGTTCAGAGGTCCAAGTCTCCAACCTAACCCTGTCTCCTATCAGACCCTGAACCCTGTAATCAGTCCTAAGAAGGATCCTGACTACCACCAAAGGGATATGGGCTGATCTCAGCTAAATACACAGATTAGACATATAAGACAGACAGGATAACACACGCTTGCATACACACTCAAACACCAAAGGAACATAAATGGTCTGGGAAATAAACTCTAACCAAGTTGAGCTTAGAACAACTAAGGAGCTCACAACTAAAGTCTATACAGATTCATTCCTATCTGTGGTCTGCATGAAGGTTTCACTGGCAACTCCCCAAGCAGACAGCCAGGAATTTAAAGGAAACCAATCAACAAATAATCAATTGCAGCCGGGAGAAACTGCACCCAGTCCCAGCACCGAGCACAGACAGAATTAACTCCCTAGCTGCCAAACACAAAGAAACAGCAGCTCAGCTGTGAGAAGTCAAAATGTGCAACCGCGACGATCTTCGTGGCAATGCACACATGACACATGCTTCTTCATTTCTCCCCCAGGAGCCCCCCAAAATCATGCCTGCCTCATTCCCAGTCCCTCAGTCCTGCTCAGCTCTGGTAATCTTACCTGGAGCAGGCAGGGCAGGCCAGACCAAAAGGATCCACACTGTCCCGTGTCCGCACTCCACAACATTTAGGGCACGGGCCAGCACACAGTGACCGTCACTAAACAGTCACACACTGATGCTGGCGATGCGGCTGCAGCCACTGACTGTGCGGCCAGCGCCACACGCACGCAGCGATAGTCTGTCTCCTCTCCTCCTCTGCTCCCCCACAGCGGCAGCACAGCACAGCACTGACGCTGCTGCTGATCTCATCTCAATCTCATCTCACCTCAGGGCTGGCCCCTCTGCACCGGCGCACCGCACTCGCACTCTCAGGACCCGTTCCCGACGCCTCCCGCAGCGCTGCTCTTCTCCTTGTGCCTCGGCTGCGCAGTGCACCACATGGCTAATTTGAATAGGTAAATAAATAGCCATGCGGTGCTGGAGGCTGGAGGGGCCCCCTTTCCCCTGGGGCCCCCGTTCAATGAACGGGCTGCACGGGCGGTAGGTCCGCCCCTGCATTCACCCTGTTTCTTATCAACTAAACTGTCCCTACTTCTGGCCCTAACAAACTGTCCCTATCTATCCCTGTCTATCCCTACTCTACCTAACTTAACTTGACTAACTCTCTATCTGTCCCTCTCACTGACCCTCCCTGACCCTATCTGCCCCTACTTCTCTCCCTCAACACCCACACCACCTTATGCTATCCCTACCACCATTCACACATAAAACAACTCTCCCTTGAGTGTGTTTTTAAAAGAAGAAGCCCCTCCAAAGCCAAGAGGCCCTCCTCACACCCAACCTCTCGAACTCCAAAGAACGCACCTTCCCCAGGTCACCCAAGATGTTACTAACCACCTCATCCCGGGGGAGGGCTTTATGATAGGTGAAACCCCCGTGGCCTGGGGTGTGCCGGATGTGGACATCCACCAGGCGAGCTTCACTGGCTATGCTATTAAGCGCGACGCTGTCTTAAGCCAGGCGATCTCCAGGACCTCCCGATCACTGGACCTTGTAAAGGTGTTAAAGTCCCCACCGAAGACCACCTGTCGGCTTGTAAAAAGAAAGGGCTTAATCTTCAGGAAGAGACATTTCCGGTCCCACTTTGACTGTGGGCCGTAGATGTTTATGAGCCGCAGCTCTTGTCCCCTCATGAAGACGTCAAGGACCAGGCACCTCCCCATTTCTAACTCGATCACTCGTCTGCATTCCACATCTGCAGTCTTAAAAAGGACTACCATCCCGCTATACGGCTCGGCCGCAAGAGACCGGTATGAGGGCCCGCACCTCCACTCTCTCCGTGCTTTATGTATGGCCTCATGTCAGTTAGTCTGGTCTCCTGCAAAAATAAAATTTCAGACTCAATTCGGGTGAGAAAAATCAACGGCTGTAAATCTAGCCGCATCTGACTTAATGCTGGCGACATTAATGGACGCCAGCGTCAACGGGGCGAGTTCAGCCATCATGAGTGATCAAGTTCGACGGCCTTCTTCTCACCCACCCTGCTCCCACCACCCTCTGGGGAGGAGTCAGAACCCTTCCTCTTTAAGGTAGTTGAGGTGTCCATTCCTCCTCCCCTGGTGTTCTCACCTCCGGACTCCGGGTCTGTCCCCCCCAGGAGAAACAACGTCCCCTAAGGGTTGGACTCCGCCAACCCCTGAAGGAACCCCTGATGCTGCCCCCGAGCCCTTGCCCTCGTCCAGCGACTCTTTAGCAGAGTCTCCGAGGGCTTGGAACCGGTTGGAGAGTGTGATCAGAGGGGGAACTGTGGGCCCTTCCATTGGTACACTCACGGTCGGGGGTGGAGGGGATTTGGAAGACTTGTTCAGCCTCCTCCTCCCCCTCTGTTGGTACGTTTTTTCCCACCCATTGATGTTGTAGGCTGCTCTACGACTTCAAAAAAACCTCATTAATAAATGGAAGGGATATATATTGAGTTAAACACCAGAAAAAGAAAACATCCCTAAAAAATACCTTTTATTTCAATATTTATTAAAAATGGGAATAAAGTCATAGGGGTCCCAAAATATATCTTGTGAATATAGAAGAAAAACTTTTTTTAAAAATATATACACTGGGAGAGACTCTGCTCACCCTAATGAGCCCTAGCATGTCCCTTCCTGACCGCGGAGGTTGGCACCCTAATTGTTGACGATGTGGCGCCCCCGCTCAACGTCGGTAGCCCTAGGCAGCCCTAGAAACCCCTATAGCTAGAAATGGATACACAGAAAAACAGCACACATAAAAAACACCCGAAAAACAACACAAACCCCTAATGGGGAGACATATGGTCTCTAGATATAAATATATCTCGTAGCAAGTGAATAAATATCTCGTAGCAAAAAAGACTTTCACAATACTTATGTAGCCAAAGTACTTATCTCGTAGTCAAAAAGACTGCAGGCTGTCATAACGCAAGAAAAAATGAAAAGGGGGTAGCCCTGTTCAGGAGAAAAATACCTCCAAAAAGCGATTACTGGTATGTGATATATTAAATAATGGATTTAACCAGAATAACAAAAAAGGCTCTATCCCTTATACAATACTTATCAATAGGTCCCCAGTATAGAGATCATATGTCCAAATTAAATATAGGTCCTCTGTTTATATAATTTCATAATGGTATCAGCAAAAAGCCATATGAGGTCAATGCAATTTAATACTCACAAAAAAAAACATCTCAGAGCATAGTATGCATAGGAAATGGCAATAAATTGTGAATATTCAAGAAAAAATAGGCTGATACTTATCGGCCACTAGTAGTCAGAGGACCCATAATCGCAGGACCCGTAGATCCAGATCCAGACCCAGACCCGACGCGTTCCCCCTCTATGGATATCGAGGGTTCATCAGGGGTCACTAGAGGGGGTCCAATCTCCTCTAGAGCCGAGAGTACAATGTAATGTGTGGCATGCTCCACAAGATACAGGCGCCGGAATTTAAAAGTTTTCGACTATACCTGCTGATCGTCACATCCGATGTAGCAGCGAGGGTGAACCACACGCGTGCGTTTCAAAAGCCGGAAGTGACGTCAAAGTGCGCACTCAAGGCCGAGATTCAGGCACATTTCCTGTGCTCCGTAATAGAACGCAGTATGCATTTCAAATGTCGGAAATTACGTCAAATGCGCACTCCAGGAGAGGCCGAGATTCAGGTACATTTCCTGTGCTCCGTACTGGAACGCAATATGCGTGTCAGAGATCAAATCGCTCTGACATGGTCCCGGAGCGGACATACGCACCAGAAGCAACAGTATGAGCGCAGAATAATGTAAATTAATTACTTAGCAAACAAAATTCTATAAATATACACTCAACAAAATAATTTTGGAGCAAAATATATGTATCAAAAACAATAAATATATAATGGGGTATTAAATAATACATAATAATAATATCTCAAAACATGAGAAAAAAGTATGCCGGATATGTCAGGAAACATATTATAGATAACTAGCAAAGTTCAATTGTTCATTTAAGCCTTTAGGCTTTTGGGAGTCAAGCCAGAAGATCCAGCGTGTTTCACGCTGTAGGATCCTCTTATCCCAATCTCCCTGTCTCGCTGCAGGCTCCACCTTCTCAATAACACGAAAAGAGATTTGTTTCTCATCACCTCCATGTATTGAATTAACATGTCGGGCAATCGGTGTGTCTCTACTGTGTCTAATGTCCCCCAAATGTTCACCAATTCGGGTACGTAATTCACGTTTTGTCTTGCCCACGTAGTCCAGAGGACAGGAGCATGTGCACAAATAGACAACCCCTTTTGTCCTACAGTTAGCAAAACATTTGATGTTATATACCCGTTTTGTTTGTGCACTAGAGAAAAACTTGGATGGGCATACAAATTTACAAAAGCTGCAGTGTCCACACCTATAAGTGCCCAGGGCTCTATTCTGTAACCAAGTACCTTCCTGTTTCAGAGGTTCAAGATGGCTTTTAATCACTTGATCCTTAATTGATTTACCTCTTCTGTACGTAACTGACGCTTCGGGAGCAATAAGATTACCGATATCTTGGTCAGTCTTCAAAATTGCCCAATGTCTCTTTAGAATATCCAAAATTTTATCAGATTGATCATCGAAGGTACCTATCAATC
Source organism: Oophaga sylvatica (assembly GCA_033576555.1). Classification (NCBI taxonomy): domain Eukaryota; kingdom Metazoa; phylum Chordata; class Amphibia; order Anura; family Dendrobatidae; genus Oophaga; species Oophaga sylvatica. The sequence continues at coordinate 71,328 of JARQOD010000421.1, read as the reverse complement.
TAGTAATCATGTTAGGATCTTCTTTTTCCCTTAGGACAAGTAAAGAGGCTCTTCTTCTTTGTTTAGCCTGTTTGTAGGCGGGTTCAATGACATTAACAGGATATCCTCTATCTCTGAATCTACCCCATAAATTCATAGATTGTTTTTCAAAGTCTCCCCACTCAGAACAGTTCCTTCTAATTCGAAGGAACTGTCTCCTAGGAATGCCACGTTTGAGAGGAAGGGGATGATGACTTTCCCATCTCAGTAGGCTGTTTGTTGAAGTTGGTTTACGATAGAGTGAAGTACTAAGTGAACCATCATTAAGGATATGGATGTTAACGTCCAGGAAAGTAATGTGATCACCTCCTACTTCATGTGTGAAGAAGAGACCCATCTCGTTGTGATTAAGAAAATTAACAAACTGCCCAAAAGAGTCCGCATTACCAGCCCATAGAATAAGGATGTCGTCTATGTATCGACCCCAGAATAGAATATTGGGAGACCAGACGACATCTTCCTCATTGAAAACTATTCTATCCTCCCACCAACCCAGGCGCAAGTTTGCATACGTGGGGGCACACGGGCTCCCCATCGCAGTGCCCCTGAGTCGGTGATAGTATTTGCCATTGAATAGAAAGTAGTTGTGACATAACACAAATTGTAATAATTCCATCAAAAAATTGTTATGAGCATTCAGATGTATCCCTCTCCCTTTTAAGAAATGATCCACCGATTTAAGGCCTTCCGTATGTTTAATACTGCTATAGAGTGCTTCCACGTCTATAGAAGCAAGAATGGTGCCTGGTTCTACGGTAATACCTTCAAGTTTGTTCAAGAGGTTCATAGTATCCCTAAGATATGAGGGAAGGGTTAGTACAAAAGGTCTCAGTAATTTATCAAGATAAACACTCGAATTTTGACAGAGAGCATCTATCCCAGATACAATTAGTCGACCTTTCAAAGGGTAAATACCCTTATGTATCTTTGGGAGTCCATAGAATGTTGCCACCATTGGCCATTTGGGAAGTAGAAAATTGAATTCATTCTTAGATATGAGTCTAGACTTCAGCGCTTCATTCAAAATTAATGATAGTTTGCGGATGTAGTCCTTAGTCGGGTCACACCTAAGAATCTCATAAGTGGATCGATCAGTCAGGATGTCACAACACATCAATATACTTATCCCTGTCAAGAATTACAGTATTACCACCCTTATCCGAGGGTTTCAAAACAATCTGGCTGTTGTTTTTCAGGGATTCTAGAGCTTTCCTCTCAAACGGGAGATTAGGTACCGTTTGGTCACACTTGGGGTTAATCTTTTTGATCTCATCAGAAATCAATTGTAGAAAAACATCAATACTACTATTATCCCCATCGGAGGCATTTTTTGACTTTTTGGTTTGAGATCTGAAAAAGGGCCCACCCCTAGTACATGTTGTCCTTCCTCCGCCATTTCTGCCAGAATAAGCATGCTCGGAAGATCTTCTATAGAAATGCCAAGTTGTGCACACTTATTTCTATCATTAAGAGCAAAAAAATTCTTCCACTTCAGTTTACGAGTGAACAGATTGATATCTTTTATCCACTCAAAAGGATCAAATCTAGTTGTGGGTACAAATGAAAGTCCCCTATTCAACGTTCTAATCTCTACCTCCGTAAGATTATATGATGAGAGGTTAAATTATCTGGTTGTCCTGTCCCCTTGAAGTCCCCTTATTTCTAAAGGTACTTATTTGTAATTTGTTTGATTCATCCTTTCTCATAGTTTGTATGGAGCCAGCCCCCTTGTCTCTAAAAAGAGGATGAAGAACAAGCCGAAGAGGAGGGCTGATTTGATGTAGTAGGAGCAGTGGTTTCTTTTGATTTCATATATGTTCTTGCACAGATCACTTCTATATTTGCAAGAACACATGGGCGTCACATCGTCAACAATTAGGGTGCCAACCTCCGCGGTCAGGAAGGGTCATACTAGGGCTCATTAGGGTGAGCAGAGTCTCTCCCTGTGTATATATTTTTAAAAAAAGTTTTTCTTCTATATTCACAAGATATATTTTGGACCCTTATGACTTTATTCCCATTTTTAATAAATATTGAAATAAAAGGTATTTTTTAGGGATGTTTTCTTTTTCTGCTCTACGACTTCCTCATCAACACTTTCATATTGAGAGGAGCTGTCTGAGTCAGCCGCTTTATCCTCCCTCTCCATCTTCCTGATCTCCTCGTTCACCGCTTCCTCCCCCAGGGCCTCAGAGGCTTTAGCCACCAACCTAGAGGGAGGAGCAGGCATCAGCCCGGCTACCGAGGCTCCACCTGCTCCTTACCCCTATGGCGAGTCGCCTGCCTCCGTTGATATGAGGGGCCTCTAGTGACCTTGCCTTTCCTCACCGGCCCCTCAGCCCCCTCCCCGCCACCACCGCCCGCCGTGACGGAGGAAGCCCCGCCGGAGGTTTCCCCCCCACGGTCTCCCCACACCGGGACCGCAGCAGTATTGGAGAAGGAGCGAGGGCAGCGGCTATACGGGTGACCAAGGTCACCACACAGGTGGCACCGAATGTCCTTACACGCAGCGGCGAGATGACCCAACCCGCCACACAAGGCACATTTCTGCACCTTGCAGCCTGCGCTGAAGTGGCGGGGATCGCCGCACTTGTGACAGACCTTCGGCTGCCCCTGGTAGAAGACCAGGATCCTGTCCCTTCCCAGGAATGCTGAGGAAGGGATGTGGGTGACCGTATCGTCTGAGACCTTCAACTTAACCATGAAGGTCCAGCCCCCCGACCAAATACCAAATTCGTCCCTGTTCTTTTTTGGGACCTCGGTGACTTCCCCATAACGGGAAAGCCACGTCATTATGTCCACGCCTGAGAGTGACTCGTTACATGTCACCACGGTCACTCTCTTGACGGAATTTTGGCGAGACACCACCTGCACGACGAAGCCTCGCCATCCGGGCTCCCCCTTCACCAGCTCATAATTCGACCAGAAGAGCTCAAGCCCCTCTGGCCGAACGAAGCTGATGTCAAAGAACCGGGCCACTGAGGGATGGATCAGGGCAAAGATGTCATCCGCCCTGAAGCCCATCTTCAGGAGGAGCTCCACCACCCTGCTCCTGGGTGGGCAAGCTTCACTGCCCCTCCACCGAAGACGGACCACATTCCTCCTCAACGGCCCTTGCCCGGCTGTCGGGAGAGACCAGACTGTCCCTCCCTCTCTTCTCTCTTGGAAGGCGGCCAAACCATGCCTCTCTATCCAGAAAGATAAGTCCACAGTCCTCCCCTCTACTATTATCGATCTTTCTCCCCTTTTGAGGGCCTTCAGAAAACGGCGGTGCAAAACGCCGTCCCCGGAGTCCAGAGGTGAGGAGACCCCCTGAGAACCCCCCTGGAAACCTCCCCGACCCCAGCTGTGACCCCCGCAAATGAACGCCTGGGTGCCACGGCTGGGGGGGGGCAGATGGGCCAGCCCTCTCCCCACTCGTACTCGCTTCCACATTCACTCTTGCATCCACCCCCGCATTCACTCCCACACTCACTCCCTCATCCATACCACTGCCATCATTCACACCTCCATGCACCACCTCAGCAAAAAGCTCCTCAAACATGTCACTCACCCATCACTATTATCCTCACTATCCATATATACATTATTTACACTATTCACAATATTATTTACATTGCCTTTATTTACATTATTCTTAAACCTCCTGCTGGGGGCCCTGGCTGGATTGTGGTGTTATTGCCTCTTTTATCGCCTCTGCCCAGGAGTGCCATGGCCCTTTAAATGCCCCAGAGCAGAGTGCGCTCAGTACACTCTGCCTGGGTTCGGGTGCAGCAGCAGCTCCTGAGCTCCTGAGTTCTCCGGCACCAATTTTTTTTTCCTTTCTCTGTGCTTCCTAGGGCAGGGACGGACCTTGCCACCGCACCCTGCCCTCCACACACCTCCCCCGCCGGCTTCACCTGGAGCGCCGGAGCCCCCGCACCACCAGATGACGGTAAGTGGGCTGGGGACCCCGACAACTCCCTACCGGCTTTCGGGGGCGCAGAACCGATGGTATGGGTAGGCGGGACAAGGGCGGCTGACCCGCCGAGGCCACGCCCCCCCATCGTCGCAGTCACTCCATGCTGGGCAGCAGCCCCTTGCAAGGCCACGCCCACCCCAGATGACATGGGCACAGTGGGCGGAGCCACAGCCACCAAGGCCACGCCCCCTCACTGACCACAGTCACCCTGGGCTGGGCAGCAGCCCCTTGCGAGGCCACGCCCACCCCAAATGATGCGAGCACGGCAGGTGGGACTGCGGCTGAGGAGGGTATGCCCCCCTGCATGCCTCTGCAGGCAGGGCAACATTCAGGGAAGCCACGCCCCCCTCACGGGCCATCACCGCCTCTCTGCACCCACCACCTGCTTTAGGTAAGGCTGGCCACTCCCCTTCGGCGTCCAGCGGTGGCGGGGCCCCCCGCACAGACCCCTTTTGGGGTCTATGTGCCGAGTGCCCCGGCTTCGTCATGGCCGCCTCCAGTGGAGTGACCAACACTTTGCAAGTTTTTAGCTGCTGCCTTACTGCAGCATCCGTGCCCTTCCTGTGCTTCTGGACCCCCATAAGCGATCCAGACTTAACGGACCCGTACGTGGGGGGCCGAGAAGCAGCACTCACCGCCGGAGGTGCGGCCCCGGCTCCATTCGTACTTGGTGCCGGGCCAGCCCCCCCCGCCACAGGGGACTGAGCCCGGGCACTTCCACCAACACTGATACCGGCACCGACCTCCATATCGCTGCCTGAATCTGCACCACCACCACCAGATGTGGCAGTAAGATCCAGGCAGACCTTACTCTCCCCGCTCCCTTGCTGCGGACCCATCAGAGGGCCCGAGCCTGGGTGGGCAGTGGGTTCCGCACAACAGGACTGGGGGGCCCCGGAAAGAGGGACATAAACAAACCTCTCCTCCACAGCTTGTTTTGGCTTGCGGGTCTTCCTGTTAGAACTCTCCTGTTGGCTAACCTTTTTAAATCCTTTAATGACTCCATGAGGCTGGAATTTGAGGCGCAGAATAGAACTTTACAGGAGACATGTAATGCTTTAAACAATAGATTTGACAAGATAGAGGAGAAAATGGCGGTAATGGAGAAAAATTCAACGTTTATTTCCAAACAAAATTCAATGCTACAGGCAGAAATTGTAACTCTTAAATCCAAATTAACAGACTTGGAAGATCGCAGTAGGCGAAATAACTTAAAAATAAGGGGCATTCCAGAAAATGTATCTCAAAATGACTTATCAGAATACGCAAAGAAAATGTTCAAAAAAGCCATACCTTCTCTGTCTGATCTAGAAATAAGCATTGATAGAATTCATCGCCTTCCTCGTCCAAAGGGCATACCACAGGATAAACCCAGAGATGCTATAATGCGTATCCATTTCTTTGAGACTAAAGAAAAAATCATGCAGAATATTAGAGAGAGGTTCTCTCCCAGATCCTTACAAGGATATTAAGATTTTTTTCTGATTTCTCAAAGGAGACAATGGAGGCAAGGAGAAGTTTCAGAGATATTACTTCAAAGCTTAGAGATCTTAGGGTACCTTATAAGTGGGGCTTCCCAACTAAGCTGATAGTATGGCACAATAATAGAAACCACGTACTAAATTCAGCCCAAGAAGGTTTCAGATTCCTGAAATTTCTTATGGAATAACCAATGTTTAAAGACAGGGATTAATACAGAGTAACTACGGTACTTACTTTATAGTTATGTTTTAGTCACATAATTTAGCTGTATGAGGTCCTTGAACTAGAAGGGTCCAGGAGGGACCTCTGCCGCAAATTTTCTTTTACCCCCGCGCTCAGGTGAGACTCCATCAGGTTGGGAGTCCGCCAGGAGAACTTCTGCTGTTTTCCTTTATTGGGCGTTAGGCCTTAGTTAAGGCTGGTGTTGTTGTAATGAAGATTTTGTCATACAGTCAGGGCCAGAAATATTTGGACAGTGACACAATTTTCGCGAGTTGGGCTCTGCATGCCACCACATTGGATTTGAAATGAAACCTCTACAACAGAATTCAAGTGCAGATTGTAACGTTTAATTTGAAGGGTTGAACAAAAATATGTGTTAGAAAATGTAGGAATTGTACACATTTCTTTACAAACACTCCACATTTTAGGAGGTCAAAAGTAATTGGACAAATAAACATAACCCAAACAAAATATTTTTATTTTCAATATTTTGTGGCGAATCCATTGGAGGCAATCACTGCCTTAAGTCTGGAACCCATGGACATCACCAAACGCTGGGTTTCCTCCTTCTTAATGCTTTGCCAGGCCTTTACAGCCGCAGCCTTCAGGTCTTGCTTGTTTGTGGGTCTTTCCCTCTTAAGTCTGGATTTGAGCAAGTGAAATGCATGCTCAATTGGGTTAAGATCTGGTGATTGACTTGGCCATTGAAGAATGTTCCACTTTTTTGCACTCATGAACTCCTGTGTAGCTTTGGCTGTATGCTTGGGGTCATTATCCATCTGTACTATGAAGCGCCGTCCAATCAAGTTTGCAGCATTTGGCTGAATCTGGGCTGAAAGTATATCCCGGTACACTTCAGAATTCATCCGGCTACTCTTGTCTGCTGTTATGTCATCAATAAACACAAGTGACCCAGTGCCATTGAAAGCCATGCATGCCCATGCCATCACGTCGCTTCCACCATGTTTTACAGAGGATGTGGTGTGCCTTGGATCATGTGCCGTTCCCTTTCTTCTCCAAACTTTTGGCTTCCCATCATTCTGGTACAGGTTGATCTTTGTCTCATCTGTCCATAGAATACTTTTCCAGAACTGAGCTGGCTTCTGGAGGTGTTTTTCAGCAAATTTAACTCTGGCCTGTCTATTTTTGGAATTGATGAATGGTTTGCATCTAGATGTGAACCCTTTGTATTTACTTTTTATGGAGTCTTCTCTTTACTGTTGACTTAGAGACAGATACACCTACTTCACTGAGAGTGTTCTGGACTTCAGTTGATGTTGTGAACGGGTTCTTCTTCACCAAAGACAGTATGCGGCGATCATCCACCACTGTTGTCTTCCGTGGGCTCCCAGATCTTTTTGGATTGATGAGTTCACCAGTGCTTTCTTTCTTTCTCAGGATGTACCAAATTGTATATTTTGCCACTTCTAATGTTGTAGCAATTTCTTGGATGGGTTTTTTTCTGTTCTTGCAGCTTAAGGATGGCTTGTTTCACCTGCATGGAGAGCTCCTGTGACGCATGTTTCCTTCACAGCAAAACCTTCCAAATGCAAACACCACACCTCAAATCAACTCCGGCCCTTTCATCTGCTTAATTGAGAATGACATAACAAAGGGATTGCCCACACCTGTCCATGAAATAGCCTTGGAGTCATTTGTCAATTACTTTTGGTCCCTTTAAAAACAGGGTGGCACATGTTAAGGAGCTGAAACTCCTAAACCATTCATCCAATTTTAATGTGGATACCCTCAAATGAAAGCTGAAAGTCTGGACTTCAACTGCATCTGAATTGTTTTGTTTAAAATTCATTGTGGTAATGTCTAGAACCAAAATTAGATAAATGTTGTCTCTGTCCAAATATATATGGACCTAACTGTATAACGTTAGGGGCCTCAATAGCCCTAACAAAAGGTTCACTTTATGGAAAGAAATCAATCACATACATGCTGACTTGGTATGTCTGCAGGAGGTTAAATTTGCAAAGGATAATCACCCTAATTTTAAGCACAAAAATTTTCCGCATATTTTCAAGGCACTTCCTCCGTCCAAGAGAGCGGGGGTTATCACCATGATTGGTAGCGCTGTCACATTTCACATTCTTACCTGTTTACTAAATAACACACCTTGCACGGTAGTGAATATTTATGCTCCAAACTCTAATCAAATTACTTTTTTGAACAAACTACTAAAGAAAGTTGAGAAAATTAAAACAGGAGATGTTATTTTTCTGGGAGATTTTAATATTGTTCCAGACAGCTTTATGGATTCATCTTCTTCTGTACGATCCAAAGCAGCAATGTTAAAGTGATGGTTGAGACAGAATGAACTTTATGATATTTTCCGGTGCTTGAATACTTCCTCTCGAGAATATTCACATTTCTCAGATGTTCATGGTACGGCTTCGCGTATTGATCTTTTTCTAGCCAATGTCTTTACAATGGGTAAATTCAAGAACATTAAAATTTTACAAAAAACCATATCAGATCGTTCCCCGATCTTAGCTGAGTTCTCTTTGGGTTTATCTTTCGAGAATACGTACCTTTGGAAATGTAATTCGAATTTGCTCAAAATACCTGAATTCAGACAGGAAATTGAAAACTCATTAAGAAACTACTTCAAGGAAAACGTGTCTCCCGAAATATCGGCTTTCACAATGTGGAATGCCCACAAAGCTATGATCAGGGGAAGTTTGATTCAAATAGCTTCAAGATATAAGAAAAAAAATAGAGCTAATATAGCACACCTACAAACACAAATTAGTACTAAAGAAGAGCAACAAAATAGACTCCAAAATCCATCCTCTGTTATTCAAGTGGAAATATTGGAACTTAGACAAAAATTGAGATCAGAAATTTTCCGTGAATATGACTCAATTATCAAAGCCTCAAAATTTAAAACGTACACTTCTTTAAATAAACCAACCAAATACATGATGGCAAGACTTAAAAAAGAAAGAATTAATAGGAGAATTAATAAAATTACTACACCTCTAGGTAAAACCTTAATTCATCCAAAAGAAATAGTTAACTCTTACGCAGAATTTTTTCGGAATCTATATAATTTGAAGGATGATCCTAACACTCCAAAAGTTGATTTGGAAGCTATTAACATTTTCTTTTCTAACATTAACTTACCTAAAATCAAGTCAGAAGATTTAGATCTAATCAATAAACCTTTTACTGAGAAGGAAATAGTCAATATTATCAAAAAACTTAAAACCAAATAATCTCCAGGCCCGGATGGTTTTTCAAATGAATATTTTAAAATTTTTTCAGAGATTTTGGCCCCACAATTGGCAAAAGTTTTTGATGTTGCATCCTTTCAGGGCTCCTTCCCTAAAGAAATGTTAGAGGCGACAATTATTATGATTCCGAAAGGAGGAGGAGACTCTGAGAGAATCCAAAATTATAGGCCAATATCGCTCATTAATAGTGATATAAAAATTTACTCCAAAATTTTGGCGGAGAGGTTAAAAAATATCCTTCCCTCTTTAATTTCTGATGATCAAATTGGTTTTACAGAGGGGCGACAGGCTTCTGACGGAACAAGGAGAGTGATAAACATGATTAACAAAATTGAGACCTTGGGATCCCAAGCAACCCTCCTTGCACTGGATGCCGAGAAAGCTTTTGACAGGTTAAATTGGACATATCTTAAGACTACCTTAGAAAAATTTGGTTTTGATTCAAAATTTTTGTCATCTGTTTTTTGCCCTTTATTCGACACCCAGTGCAAGGATTTATGCTAACAACTTTTTATCGGATCAATTTCTCATCTCTAACGGAACGAGACAGGGCTGTCCATTATCACCTCTATTGTTCATCCTTGCCATAGAGCCTCTTGCGGAGAGAATCAGATTAAATACAGACATCCAAGGTATTAAAACATCTCATCGGGAATTTAAGGTCGGTCTATTCGCGGATGACCTATTTTTGACTTTACTTAACCCAAATAAATCTTTAAACGCTTTATCCTCGGAATTGGAGTTATTTACTAAGGCTTCATACTTTAAAATCAATAATCATAAATCAAAATTTCTGACACTTAACATGAAGAGTAGTGAGATAGAAGAATTGAGTAAACAGACAGAGTTTAGGTGGGAGGAGAAGGAATTAACATATCTGGGAATTTCTATAACTAATACATTAACTAATATTATCAAAAACAACATTGATATAATTGTTAAGACTGTTTCGGTTGACACTACTTATTTTGCTAAACTAGATGTTTGGTAGAATTTTGATTGCCAAATCATTTATCTTGCCAAAGATTCTTTACTTATTCAGAACTCTTCCCTTATTTATACAGCATTTCTCTATTAGTAGGATTCAGAATTTAATTAACGCCTTTATCTGGAATGGGAAGAGAGCTAGAATATCATCGGACTTACTGTATAAGAATAAAAGTAATGGAGGTTCTGGCCTACCCAATTTATATGCATACTATCAAGCACTTTTGGTTAAACAAAGTTGGCTTTGGTTTGTTAGAGAAACTCAGCCAGCGTGGATTTCTATTGAAAATACGGCTGGTAAATTTGAATTGGCTAAAGATCATTTTTTTAATTTTATTTTTTACTTTCCTAGACTGAATTCTGCTCACCCAATTTTCCAATCCGTGATTCTTGCTTGGCGAACTCTTTTGAAACCCTTAAGATCTTACAGGAAAAAAAGTTCAGATTAGGAATTTCCCATTGCATTTACTGACTTTAATATATAACTTTTCTTTGTCTGAGACATGGTCCAATTCTAATATTAAAAGAATTGGCCATCTTTACTCAGGGATAAACTCCTCTCTTTTAGTGAAATAAGGTCTAAATACAACCTGCCATCATCTGAGTTCATTCCTTTCATAATTTTAAAGGAAAACATACAGAAACTGGAAAATATTAGAGGTTTAAATTTGGAGATTTTGACTTCACTGTTGTGCAATGTGAATAACAAAACTACTTGGAGCTTAAAACACTGTGAGACAGTGAAGGGGTGCGTACTGGACGGGGTGTATATCTCGCCCAGGTTTCTTAGCTGGGTCGCATAAAGAAAATAGGAGTGAAGGTAGGATGGCAGTACGACGTTCACTCCACTCTCCATCCAGTACAGGTTTGCAGCTCAACCCTGAGTGCACACAGCTGCTTAATTAAGCAGCCAGAAATAGGGGGTAGAGTTACACAGACAGGGCTCTCAGTCTGGATCTGACTTCAGACGCTGTTGGAGTCTCCTGCAAGTCCATCTCTGGTAATTACAATATATGTGTTGTTGTGGCCAGGCTGCTAGAGCCTAGTTCACAGTAGTGAGGAAACTAACTGTGTTGAAGTTAGCAGCCTGCCAGGCTTAGGACTTTTGTTTATGATTTGGTTTATGTTTTGTTTGCTGTGGACTTTAATAAAACTGGTTGCGGCCAGTTGCACCAGTACTGCTGTCTGGACTCTTTATGCCACTCCGTCTACCCGAGACGGCGATCCCGGAGCTATATCCCCTGAAAAGCTTACAATTGGTGCTAGAATGCTGGGGCAGCACAGTGGCTAAAGCAGCAGCAAAGGAAAAGTCTGTTGGAGCAGTCTTAAAGAGACAGTATCCCTAATAGAGTTTGCGCAGAGAAAAAAAAAAAAAAGTGTCTGCACAGCAAAGCTGAACTGGCTGTGGAAAAGACTGTAGAGTCTGTATGTCTTGGGTAAAGGCCGCCGTTGCCGGGACAGACAAGTCTGACAGTATGGAGGAGCTGCTCAAACATATGGCGAGAGCTAGTGTGCAACAGCAGGAGACTAACCGACTATTAATGGAGCACGTTGCAGCACTACGCCAGCCTCTCAGCACCTCGTCCCAGAGTGATGACGCAAGGTCACATGCGTTGTCCGCGGTAAAGAAGGCGGTAAAACAGACTCTGCAAAAGATGACGCCTCATGATGATGTGGAGGCTTATCTCGCTATATTTGAAAGGCTGGCAGAGAAGGAGAACCTGCCAACATCTGAATGGGCCATGGTGGTCGCACCCTATCTGACTGGGGAACCCCAAAAGGCCTATTTTGACCTTAGCGAGCAGGACAGCAGAGACTGCCAAGCTGAAAGCAGAGATACTTGCCCGGCTGGGGGTGACGGTTGCAGTCCGTGCCAGGAGAGTCCATAACTGGAGATACAGTTAGGACAAGCCTGCTCGCTCACAAATGTATGACCTGATTTCTCTAGTAAAGAAGTGGCTGGAGCCTGACGTCAGCACCCCTGCCCAAATGGTTGAGAAGGTAGTGGTGGACCGGTACATCTGGGCCCTTCCTCCTGAGGTGCAGCTCTGGGTCGGACAGGGAGACCCCAAAGACGCCAATCAACTGGTCAGCCTGATTGAGAGGTACTCCGCCACCAAAGACTACCTCCGTGACCAGCCGTCCGAGCGGTCGTCACTTCGGAGTTCCCGGCCTCCAACATCTCCTGGTAAGAGGGTTCCAGCTGGTGGGGCCAGGGGGACTGCTGGTAGACGGGGTCAGCCCCGAGGGGACATGTGTGGGGCAAGGGCCAATGCTTCACTGTCGGGAGTTCCCAGGCCTAGAAAGGCCTCCACGTCTGAACCACCCGACCTGAGACAGTGTTGGAGATGCCGTGAGAGGGGTCATATTTCAGCCAATTGTTCACTAGTGGGGGAACCTACGGACTGTGATGCTGGAAGGTCCCTCTCTTTCCTCGCGGACCCCGTGTGCGTGGCCACCCCAGCCGAGGAGACTGGCCCACAGGTGTCCCAGGTGGTTATAAATGGCTGCCCAGTACAAGCCCTCCTAGACTCAGGGAGTCGAGTGACTCTGATACATGCCAGCCTGGCTGATAGGGACTTCATCCCCGATAAACACCTGAGCGTGGTGTGCATCCATGGCGACACCAAAGTTTACCCGGTAACTTCCGTGGACTTCGTCACAAAAGTCGGGTAGATCTCGTATGAAGTGGGGGTAGTGAAGAACCTGATGCACCCCGCCATATTGGGTCGTGACTTTCCCCTGTTTTGGGATCTTTGGGGAAAAAACGGTTCTACCGGACAGTGTAATGAAGCTCCTACTGAGGTTGCGCGGTCCATAGGGGCGGAACACAATGCTAGTGCGCCGTTAACCTTATGTGATGATGATGATCGTGATAATGATGATGATCGTGATAATGATGGTGATCATGATAATAATAATGATGATGACCGTGACAATGATGAATTTCCATTTCAAGTGATGTTGGGGGAGGGGGATGATGGTTCTCTGGAACAGAATGTCCCTGACCTACCTGTGTCCCGTGGCAGTTTTGGGAGTGAGCAATTGCGAGACCCCACTCTTAAACATGCCAGGGAAAATATAACTGTTCTGAATGAGATCCCACAAGAGTCCTGCTCTGATGAAAGATTTCCCCATTTGCCATGAACAATGACCTGCATATAGGGTCACTAAGGTAAAGGGAGAGGCCGTGAGTCAGCTCCTAGTACCTAAGCCATATAGAAGTATGGTGCTAGGTTTGTCACATAACCACGTGCTTGGTGGGCACCTGGGGATGGACAAGACCCAGGAAAGAATCCTCCAGAGGTTTTACTGGCCAGGGGTTTATCGAGATGTGGAGGATTATTGCAAACCTGCCCCACGTGTCAGATAAATGCGCCGGTTTCTCACTTCCGCAGTCCATTAGTCCCGCTGCCGGTTATAGAGATACCATTTGAAAGGTAGCGATGGATTTGGTAGGTCCTATTGTGAAATCAGCCAGGGGGCACCAATACATACTAGTGGTACTTGATTATGCAACCCGGTACCCGAGGCTGTCCCTCTAAGAAATATGGCGTCCAAAAATATTGCACGGAACTCTTTCATATGTTTTCAGGACAGGAATACCTAAAGAGATCCTCACGGACCAAGGCACACCTTTTATGTCCAAGGTGATGAAGGAACTGTGTAAGTTGCTTAAAATCTCGCACATTCGAACATCCGTGTATCACCCACAGACAGATGGCTGGTTGAACGTTTTAATAAACGTTAAAACATATGTTAAAGAAAGCAGTGGAGAAAGATGGTCGGGACTGGAGTACCTGTTACTGTCACGCTGTATAGCAGATATATATATGAGATGTCAGTAATCTATATCAAAAGGGCAACATACTATATAACATGCGCATAGATATATTATAACATGGATTTACCTGATAGAATGTCCAGTGGGTCAAAACGGAATCCGTTATACGCTGTCTCCGGCTAGAGGGTGACCGGGGTCTAAGCTGACCCTGAACTGGGGTCCTAACTAATCCCTCAACCTGGAGGTACTGTTAAAGGTACAGAGGTCCAGGCCACCAGCGTAAACCCTGTCTCCTATCAATCCCTGCCAACTGTATTCTAGTCCTAAGAAGGACCCTGAATACCACCAAAGGGAATGAACAGGTAACGGATAATGAACAGAAAGACATACAAGAAAGAGAAGGAATAAAGTAAATAAAGTCTTACATACAACACTCACACACAGTAGGAACACCTAAGGTCTCAGAGAAAAACTATAAGCTGTAAGAGTAAAAACAACTAAGGAGCTCTTAGCTTAAATATTCTCAGAACCGCTCCAGACTGCTGAACTACATGAATGCTTTCACCGGCGTCTAACACCCAGACTGGCAGAAATATAAAGGAAACTAATTAGAACATAATCAAAAGCAGCCGGGCGAGGCTGCACCTAGCCTTAGCAAAGAGCTAGGAAAAATTAACTCTCACATTACCAAAAAACAAAGAAACAGAAGCTCAGCTGTGAGAAGTCAGAATGTGCAATCGCGACGATCTTTGTGGCGATGCACCCATGACAGTACCCCCCCTTCTACGAGGGGCCTCCGGACCCTCATGACCAGGTCTGTCCGGGTGCAGTTGTGTGAAAGGTCCGTCCACGTTATCATTGACCACCACTGAAGGAGGAGGTAGAGGTGACGGTATGACTGGTGCCACATACTTTTTAAGTAATGACTTGTGAAACACATTATGAATTTTAAACGTAGGAGGGAGGTCCAGACGAAATGCCACAGGATTAATTATGGAACTGATCCTGTACGGCCCGATGAATCTGGGACCCAACCTCCAGGAGGAACTTTAAGTTTAATATTCCTGGTAGACAACCAAACCAGATCATTCACCTTCAGATCTCGACCAGAAACTCTCCCCTATCAGCCATCCGTTTGTAACGGTTCTCCGTAACCTTCAGTCTTAACTGATCTGGAACTATCAGTCTCCCTGGAAGTCCCACAGGGGCGTCCCCCTGAGCCCCCAATACCTCCCCCTCAAGCTCAGAGCATACAGCTGACACCACAACTCCCTCCTGAGGAATAGGAACCGGATCATCCATCCTCCCGGTCCCTGGGAAAGTACGAGATAAGGCATCAGGAAGCAACTTTATTGAGCAGTCATATGCGCGATGAGGAGGTAACTCTTTACACCCCTTCTCTGAGAACATCTCCCCAAAGTCCTCCAGAAAAGGAGCAAAGTCCTAGGCACAACCGCACCGATGACCGTGCTCATGCAGTTATTCTTGCAAAATTCACCCCACTGGCTTATCTTTCTGGATTGCCAATCAATCACTGGGTTATGTTTAGCCAACCAAGGAAGTCCCAACACAATAGGAGTAGGTAGACCCTCCAACACATAACAAGACAATTGCTCTTTATGTATTGCCCCTACTCGAAGATCTATGTTATGAACAGCTTGAACCAAGCTACCTTGACCAAGAGGTCTAGAATCAATAGAGAGTATAGGGACCGGTTTGGCCAATACACTCAGTTGCAAACCATGCACCTGGGCAAACCGAGCGTCCACAGATTAGCCCCGGACCCACTATCAAGAAAAACAGAAATCCTCTCAGTTCTAGTACCAATCACCACCTCCGCAGGCACGATAAACTGAGAGGGATTTGGGGACGAAATACAGACTCCCAGGTTAACTCCTTGGGTCAAAGAGGTCCGGGATGGACAACCCCCAACAAAATGTCCCTCTCTCCCGCAAAAGAAACACCTTCTAGCCTTGCGGCGCACCGCCGATTCCCTCCTACAAAATGATGTCCCTCCCAACTGCATGGGTTCCTCAGAACAGACCAGGGGAACCTCAGTATAAGGGACTTTAGTAGTAGGTGGAGTCATCATGGGGGCGGAGTTACCTCGCGTCTTCCCCGAAGTCATCTATCAATGCGAATAGCAGGGCCATAGCAGCCTCCAGTGATGGAGGAGAATCATACTGAGCCAACACATCTTTTAATTTGTCAGAAAACCCTTGACAAAACTGGCTCCTAAGAACTGGGTCATTCCACTGAGTATCTGTTGCCCATCTACGGAACTCAGAAGAATATTCCTCCGCTGGACGATTTCCCTTTGCCGTATTTTACGTAACTTTGTTTCAGCAAGGGAAACTCGATCTGGATCATCATATACCAGACCCAGGGCAGTAAAAAATCGATCCACTGACTGGAGATCTGGGGAGCCTGGAGGAATAGAGAACGCCCAAGATTGAGGGTCCCCTTGTAAGAGCGAGATAACAATTCCCACCCTCTGCTCTTCACTCCCAGATGACCGAGGCCGCAGCCGAAAGTACAATTTACATGCCTCCCGGAAAGTAAAAAATTTGTCCCGCCCACCAGTGAACCTGTCCGGAGAGCAACCTTAGGTTCAGATCTGGTTTGCTCTGGGAGGGACAAAACCTTGGACTTAATGTCTGCAAATTCCATGGACAACCCCTGCAACTGTCGGGCCAGCTGGGCTACTGGATCCATGACAGCTGGGGAGAATCTTTTTGGGCCGGTGAAAATGTCACGCTGTATAGCAGATATATATATGAGATGTCAGTAATCTATATCAAAAGGGCAACATACTATATAACATGCGCATAGATATATTATAACATGGATTTACCTGATAGAATGTCCAGTGGGTCAAATGGAATCCGTTATACGCTGTCTCCGGCTAGAGGGTGACCGGGGTCTAAGCTGACCCTGAACTGGGGTCCTAACTAATCCCTCAACCTGGAGGTACTGTTAAAGGTACAGAGGTCCAGGCCACCAGCGTAAACCCTGTCTCCTATCAATCCCTGCCAACTGTAATTCTAGTCCTAAGAAGGACCCTGAATACCACCAAAGGGAATGAACAGGTAACGGATAATGAACAGAAAGACATACAAGAAAGAGAAGGAATAAAGTAAATAAAGTCTTACATACAACACTCACACACAGTAGGAACACCTAAGGTCTCAGAGAAAAACTATAAGCTGTAAGAGTAAAAACAACTAAGGAGCTCTTAGCTTAAATATTCTCAGAACCGCTCCAGACTGCTGAACTACATGAATGCTTTCACCGGCGTCTAACACCCAGACTGGCAGGAAATATAAAGGAAACTAATTAGAACATAATCAAAAGCAGCCGGGCGAGGCTGCACCTAGCCTTAGCAAAGAGCTAGGAAAATTAACTCTCCATTACCAAAAACAAAGAAACAGAAGCTCAGCTGTGAGAAGTCAGAATGTGCAATCGCGACGATCTTTGTGGCGATGCACCCATGACAGTTACCTACCTAATGTTTTCGATCAGAGAGGGCCCAAGCCTCTACGGGGTTTTCTCCTTTGATTGGTATATGGTCGGCACCCGCGAGGCTTGCTAGACATAGCAAAGGAAGTATGGGAGACCGAGGCAACCCCATACAAGAGTGTTATAGAGCATATTGCCCAGATGCAAGATAGAATTGCTAAGATTATGCCATTGGTTAAGAGTCATCTGCAGAGAGCCCAAGAAGCTCAAAGCAGGATATATAATCGGTCAGCAAAAATTAGGACTTTCAACCCGGGGATCGAGTCCTAATCCTAATTCCCACGGTGGAAAGTAAGTTTTTGGCCAAGTGGCATGGCCCATACGAGATAGTACAGAAAGTGAGCGAGGTCACCTACAAAGTACACCAACCTGGGAGACAGAAGCTCTACCAGGTCTATCATATCAACCTGATCAAGCCCTGGAAGGACAGAGAGTCATTGTTGGCCTCGGGTGAAGTAGAGAAAGGGTTAAAACCACCTCTACCTCCTGTGACAATTGGTGAGAAATTGTCTGTACACCAAAAACAGGAAGTACGGGAGTTTCTGCAGAAAAATCAGCAGAGGTTTTCAGACTTGCCCAGCCGGACTTCTCTCGTGAAACACCATATCGAGACCGAGCCCGGTACTAAGGTCAAGCTGAAGCCGTACAGGATTTCCGGAAGCCCGCAGAAAGATAGTCTCTACTGAGATCAAACGGATGCTAGACCTCGGGGTCATTGAGGAGGCCCAAAGCGAGTGGTGTAGCCCGATTGTCCTGATCCCAAAACCTAATGGAACCTGGAGGTTCTGTAACGATTTTAGAAAGTTGAACGACTTGTCAAAATTTGACGCATACCCGATGCCACGGGTAGACGAGCTAATCGAGAGGTTAGGGTGTGCCCGTTTATATTACAACCCTCGATATGACAAAAGGGTACTGGCAGATACCCCTGTCTGATGAGGCAAAAGAAAAAACGGCCTTTGCAACCCCTGAAGGCTTGTTTCAGTATCTTGTGATGCCATTCGGGTTGCATGGAGCCCCAGCTACCTTTCAGAGGCTTATGGACCTGATCCTGCGCCCGCATCAAGCCTATTCAGCTGCCTACCTGGATGATGTGGTAATTTTCAGTTCCGATTGGGAGAGCCACCTCGCTAAGGTACAAGCCGTCTTAGACTCGATAGGCGGAGCTGGGCTGCACATAAACCCAGAGAAATGTGCAATTGGCCTAGAAGAGGCCAAGTACCTGGGCTACGTCATTGGCAGGGGGCTGATTAAGCCACAAATCGATAAGGTAGAGGCGATTCAGAACTGGCCTATACCCCTCACAAAACGACAGGTCAAAGCGTTTCTGGGCATCACTGGGTTACTATCGCAGATTTGTACAAAATTATGCCTCCATTGCTGCCCCATTGACCGACCTGACAAAAGGTGGGAAGTCAAAAATGATAGAATGGAATCCAGAGGCAGAAAAAGCATTTCAGTCTTTGAAAATGGCTTTATGTCAAAGACCAGTTCTGGTCACCCCTAATTTCAGGGACGAGTTTCTTGTTCAAACTGATGCCTCCAATGTAGGGTTAGGGGCGGTGTTGTCGCAGGTCGTGAAGGGTGAAGAGCACCCGGTCATGTATTTAAGTCGAAAACTGACACCGGCTGAACAAAATTATGCCATTCTGGAGCGAGAGTGCCTTGCAATTAAATGGGCGCTGGACTCGCTGCATTATTACCTCTTGGGCAGGAAATTTAAATTGCAGTCAGACCATGCTCCTCTGGCATGGATGAAGCAGAACAAGGAAAGGAATGCCAGGGTGACAAGGTGGTTCCTTTCGCTTCAAGAATTCAATTTCTCGGTAGAGCATAGACCTGGGAAGTTACAGGGTAATGCCGATGCCTTGTCCAGAGTTCACTGTCTCTTTGGAGTTGTTGACCAGCCCTCCGGTCTGGAGAAGAGGGGGGGGATATGTGAGACAGTGAAGGGGTGCGTACTGGACGGGGTGTATATCTCGCCCAGGTTTCCTAGCTGGGTCGCATAAAGAAAATAGGAGTGAAGGTAGGATGGCAGTACGACGTTCACTCCACTCTCCATCCAGTACAGGTTTGCAGCTCAACCCTGAGTGCACACAGCTGCTTAATTAAGCAGCCAGAAATAGGGGGTAGAGTTACACAGACAGGGCTCTCAGTCTGGATCTGACTTCAGACGCTGTTGGAGTCTCCTGCAAGTCCATCTCTGGTAATTACAATATATGTGTTGTTGTGGCCAGGCTGCTAGAGCCTAGTTCACAGTAGTGAGGAAACTAACTGTGTTGAAGTTAGCAGCCTGCCAGGCTTAGGACTTTTGTTTATGATTTGGTTTATGTTTTGTTTGCTGTGGACTTTAATAAAACTGGTTGCGGCCAGTTGCACCAGTACTGCTGTCTGGACTTTTTATGCCACTCCGTCTACCCGAGACGGCGATCCCGGAGCTATATCCCCTGAAAAGCTTACAACACATATACAATTATTTTAATAAAGATGTGATTAGTTCCAAAAAATCGTACATGA
Source organism: Oophaga sylvatica (assembly GCA_033576555.1). NCBI lineage: Eukaryota > Metazoa > Chordata > Amphibia > Anura > Dendrobatidae > Oophaga > Oophaga sylvatica. Next base: position 51,572 of record JARQOD010000421.1, on the reverse strand, counting down.
AGAAATGGGAATCTGACCTAAACATCGTAATTGGCATTGAACAATGGGACAGCGCTATCAGATCAAACTGTCCCTATCTATCCCTGTCTATCCCTACTCTACCTAACTTAACTTGACTAACTCTCTATCTGTCCCTCTCACTGACCCTCCCTGACCCTATCTGCCCCTACTTCTCTCCCTCAACACCCACACCACCTTATGCTATCCCTACCACCATTCACACATAAAACAACTCTCCCTTGAGTGTGTTTTTAAAAGAAGAAGCCCCTCCAAAGCCAAGAGGCCCTCCTCACACCCAACCTCTCGAACTCCAAAGAACGCACCTTTCCCAGGTCACCCAAGATGTTACTAACCACCTCATCCCGGGGAGGGCTTTATGATAGGTGAAACCCCCATGGCCTGGGGTGTGCCGGATGTGGACATCCACCAGGCGAGCTTCACTGGCTATGCTATTAAGCGCGACGCTGTCTTAAGCCAGGCGATCTCCAGGACCCCCCGATCACGGGACCTTGTAAAGGTGTTAAAGTCCCCACCGAAGACCACCTGTCGGCTTGTAAAAAGAAAGGGCTTAATCTTCAGGAAGAGACATTTCCGGTCCCACTTTGACTGTGGGCCGTAGATGTTTATGAGCCGCAGCTCTTGTCCCCTCATGAAGACGTCAAGGACCAGGCACCTCCCCATTTCTAACTCGATCACTCGTCTGCATTCCACATCTGCAGTCTTAAAAAGGACTACCATCCCGCTATATACGGCTCGGCCGCAAGAGACCGGTATGAGGGCCTGCACCTCCACTCTCTCCATGCTTTATGTATGGCCTCATGTCAGTTAGTCTGGTCTCCTGCAAAAATAAAATTTCAGCCTCAATTCGGGTGAGAAAAATCAACGGCCGTAAATCTAGCCGCATCTGACTTAATGCTGGCGACATTAATGGACGCCAGCGTCAACGGGGCGAGTTCAGCCATCATGAGTGATCAAGTTCGACGGCCTTCTTCTCACCCACCCCGCTCCCACCACCCTCTGGGGGGGAGTCAGAACCCTTCCTCTTTAAGGTAGTCGAGGTGTCCATTCCTCCTCCCCTGGTGTTCTCACCTCCGGACTCCGGGTCTGTCCCCCCCAGGAGAAACAACGTCCCCTAAGGTTTGGACTCCGCCATCCCCTGAAGGAACCCCCGATGCTGCCCCCGGCCCCTTGCCCTCGTCCAGCGACTCTTTAGCAGAGTCTCCGAGGGCTTGGAACCAGTTGGAGAGTGTGATCAGAGGGGGAACGGTGGGCCCTTCCGTTGGTACACTCACGGTCGGGGGTGGGGGAGATTTGGAAGACTTGTTCAGCCTCCTCCTCCCCCTCCTGTTGGTACGTTTTTTCCCACCCATTGATGTTGTAGGCTGCTCTACGACTTCAAAAAAACCTCATTAATAAATGGAAGGGATATATATTGAGTTAAACACCAGAAAAAGAAAACATCCCTAAAAAATACCTTTTATTTCAATATTTATTAAAAATGGGAATAAAGTCATAGGGGTCCCAAAATATTTCTTGTGAATATAGAAGAAAAACTTTTTTAAAAAATATATACACAGGGAGAGACTCTGCTCACCCTAATGAGCCCTAGTATGTCCCTTCCTGACCGCGGAGGTTGGCACTCTAATTGTTGACGATGTGGCGCCCCTGCTCAACGTCGGTAGCTCTAGGCAGCCCTAGAAACCCCTATAGCTAGAAAGGGATACACAGAAAAACAGCACACATAAAATACACCCGAAAAACAACACAAACCCCTAATGGGGAGACATATGGTCTCTAGATATAAATATATCTCGTAGCAAGTGAATAAATATCTCGTAGCAAAAAAGACTTTCACAATGCTTATGCAGCCAAAGTACTTATCTCGTAGTCAAAAAGACTGCAGGCTGTCATAACGCAAGAAAAAATGAAAAGGGGGTAGCCCTGTTCAGGAGAAAAATACCTCCAAAAAGCGATTACTGGTATGTGATATATTAAATAATGGATTTAACCAGAATAACAAAAAAGGCTCTATCCCTTATACAATACTTATTGTTACACCCGGTCCCAGCGCTGGCTCTGCACTCTGTTCGGCTCACTCACCTGTTCCTCTGCAGCAGTCTGTGCGTGGGCTGGGGTCTCATGTCCCATCTGCTCCACGGTGTCCTGTGTCCTCCTCCACTTCCTGGCACGCTGCTGGCAGGCCTCCTGATAGACGGCTTAGGACACGAGGCCGCGCCCACCGCCTCTCTTAAAGGGGCAGCGTGCATTTTTTGAAATAGCTAATTAACCAATGGCTGCACACTCAGTACTATATCTGGTCACTCCACCATTAGGGGAGTGCCGGAGCAAAGTGTTCTATCATTGCCACATCCGGTTCTGTTCCTGATCTGTCTGCGCTGCGTTTGCAGTCTCTGTGCTTCGCTGATACTGTTTGTCTCCTCAGATCATTGCTAACCCGTATCTGGCTAACCCGGACTATCTCAGCTATTACTGGCGCAAGAGTCATCCCGTTCCGCCATCAGCCATCCGTACCCGTGGACCGTGACAAGGTCACTGAAGCCAGCCTGATACCATCTATTCTGGACCAGGACCTTACCCTTCTCTGTCGAGAACCCTCCACGGACTCTGTAAACACCTGTTAACCTTTTGGTCCCTCTGGGACAGCTGCCACGTGTCTGGGGTCTAACTGGAGGTAGCACCTGTGTCCTCCGGGTATTCCATTCTGGTCCTGTTCGAGGGGCCTTACTACGGGTATCCGGGGCTCACTAGTTACGCCCCCTTCGGAGCCCCCCGGACCGTGGTCTAGAGGTTCCACATTTAAAAATAAAAACGAATGTGAACTTCACCACCTCTGCCTCCGCTTCCATTCGTTACAGATTGCTCCGGCCATGGAACCCGCTGGATCCCAGAAATCTCCGACCACGGACCTGTACCAGGAGGTGACCCGTTTGGGAGTTCAACAGGACAAGATCACGACTTATCTACGCAGCTTGTCTTCCCGCATGGATTCCTTGGGTTCCTCGTCTGCACCTGACTCTCCTATCAATACTCAGGTACCAGTTCCCATGACAAGTCAAGGTCCCCGTCTGGCGGCTCCTACCCGTTTCCAGGGTGATCCTACTCTGTGTCGGGGTTTTCTCAATCAGTGCACTCTACACTTCGAAATCTTGGGGCATATGTTTGCTTCTGACCGAGCCAAGGTGGGCTTCATCATGTCACACCTGGGAGGAGAGGCCCTCGCCTGGCTAAACCCGCTATGGGAGAGAGGGGATCCGCTGGTTAACGATCTTCAATCTTTCCTAGAGGCTTTTCGCAGGACTTTCGATGAACCTGGTCGCACCACTTCAACTGCCTCAGCTCTGCTCCGCCTGCGCCAAGGTACTCTCACGGTAGCTCAGTATGCTGTTAAATTCCGCACCCTCTCGTCTGAATTATCGTGGAACAATGAGGCCCTGGTTGCAAACTTTTGGGAGGGCTTATCCGGAAGAATCAAGGATGAGCTGGCGGGACGGGACAGACCTACCCTCTTGGAGGAGTTGATATCTTTGGCAACCCGAATTGACCTGCGTTTTCAGGAGCGTTCTCTGGAGATCAAGCGGGACAAAAGGTCCTATCACCTGGACTCTAGTTTGTATAAAACAGGTACCTCGCTTTCCTCCTCCGAGGCCATGGAGGTGGACCATGTAAGTTTGGCCACCCGCCGTCGGGAGTCACGTCGCAAGGAGGGAAGTTATTACTACTGCGGTAGTTCTGAACATTTGATCCATCTCTGTCCTAAAAAGTCGGGAAACTCCAGTGCCTAGGTCCGGTAGGAGGGGCCAACCTAGGTAGAGAACAGTCCTCTCCCTCTTTACACATCTCAGTCTCCGTGTCCAATGGGGCAATAAAATTTTCCGAACATTGTCTACTGGATTCTGGAGCTGCAGGGAACTTCATCCAGCAGGCGGTTGTGGATCATTACCGCTTACCTGTCCAGCGTCTTCCTGATCCGTTACAGGTGTCCGCTGTGGATGGCAAACCGCTGACCGAGACCGTCCAGTTTCAAACCGAGTTGGTGGAACTCCGGATAGGTCTAATGCATACTGAACTAATGCGTTTTTATGTATATCCCGGTTTATCCCATCCCATGCTCTTAGGTTTACCTTGGTTCCAGATGCATGAACCAGTCCTGAATTGGAAAACTGGAGAAGTTCTGCGTTGGGGAGATACCTGCATGAATCGTTGCTTAACCCGGATTCAACCTGCTTCGCCTCCTGTCCAGCCTGATACCCTGCCAGGGTTGCCTTCCGCCTATTGGTCCTTCTCTGACGTCTTTGGGAAAAAGGAGGCTGAGAGACTACCTCCACACAGGTCGTATGACTGTCAGATAGAGCTTCTTCCTGGAGCATCTCTTCCCCGTGGTAGAGTGTATCCTCTTTCACAGGCAGAGACTCAGGCCATGTAGGACTACATCCAAGAGAATCTGGATAGAGGATTTATCCGAAAGTCATCGTCACCGGCAGGAGCTGGATTCTTCTTTGTGAAGAAGAAGGATGGATCCTTGCGGCCCTGCATTGACTATCGGGGTCTGAATCAGGTCACGGTAAAAAACAGGTATCCATTACCTCTTATTTCAGAGTTGTTTGATCGTCTCCGAGAGGCCAAGATCTTCACCAAATTGGACCTCAGAGGGGCCTACAATCTGATCCGAATTAGAGGGGGACGAATGGAAAACAGCCTTCAACACCCGTGACGGCCACTATGAATACCTGGTAATGCCATTCGGCCTAAGCAATGCTCCTGCGGTTTTTCAGGAATTTGTGAATGACATTTTCAGGGACTTGCTCTATACATGTGTCGTGGTTTACCTGGACGATATTTTGATTTTCTCTGCTGATTTAACATCACACCGGCGGCAAGTACGCCAGGTCTTACAAAGACTCAGAGAGAACAGGCTATATGCCAAATACGAGAAATGCCTCTTTGAGCAGTCTTCTTTGCCTTTCCTTGGGTACATTGTATCTTCCACAGGATTAAAGATGGATCCGGAGAAGTTGTCTGCAGTTCTCAACTGGCCTCGTCCGTCTGGGCTAAAAGCCATACAAAGGTTCCTAGGGTTCGCCAATTACTACCGGCAATTTATTCCACACTTTTCCACCCGAGTGGCTCCAATCACAGCCTTAACCCGGAAAGGCGTAAACTCTAAGGAATGGTCCTCCGAGGCAGAAGAGGCCTTTGTTTCTCTAAAAAAAGCTTTTGCTTCCGCACCCGTTCTCCATCGTCCTAATTCAAGTGAGCAATTTTTTCTTGAGGTTGACGCTTCTTCCATAGGTGCAGGTGCAGTTCTGACCCAGAAGTCGTCTACCGGGCGGATGGTCTCGTGTGGTTTTTTCTCCAAGGTTTTTTCTCCTGCAGAGAGGAACTACTCTGTCGGTGATCGCGAACTGTTGGCCATCAAATTGGCTCTGCAAGAATGGAGACATCTTGAAGGAGCTCATCACCAGGTAATCATATTCACCGACCATAAAAACCTTGCCTATCTCCAAACTGCTTTAAGACTGAATCCCCGTCAGGCCCGTTGGGCATTATTTTTTGCCCGTTTCAATTTTGTACTTCATTTTCGTCCAGCTGACAAAAACATCAAGGCAGACGCACTCTCTAGAGCCTTCTTGCCCCCTGAACTGGAGGAAGAACCTCAGCACATTATTGAACCTTCTAAGTTAGTCTCTGTTGCCTCCACTGATCTGGCCCGGCTTCCTCCTGGGAAGACTTTTGTGTCTGCTTCTGATCGTACCCGTGTTCTGCGCTGGGGTCATTCCTCTAAGTTGGCTGGCCATGCTGGTCAGAAAAAGACGCAGCAACTCATCTCCCGTTATTACTGGTGGCCTACCATGGGCAAGGATATCCAGGAGTTCGTTTCAGCCTGTCCTTCATGTGCCCGTAACAAAACTTTTAAACATCTACCAGCTGGCAGACTTCTACCTCTTCCGATTCCGTCCGCTCCCTGGCAGCACATTGCGATGGATTTCATCACGGATCTTCCCATTTCTTCTGGCTGCTCAGTGGTATGGGTTGTGGTGAACCGCTTCTCTAAAATGGCTCACTTCGTTCCGCTATCTGGTCTCCCGTCTGCTCCAGAACTGGCCGCTCACTTCATTCAGCACATCTTCCGTCTACATGGATTTCTTCTCCACATCGTGTCCAACAGGGGCGTCCAGTTCACTTCTAAGTTCTGGAGAGGACTCTGTAAAATGGTAAAAATTGAACTAGACATTTCTTCTGCATATCATCCCCAGTCTAATGGGCAAGTGGAGAGGATCAATCAAATCCTGGCTGGATACCTGCGTCACTTCGTCAACGCTCATCATAATGACTGGGTAGAATTACTGCCCTGGGCGGAATTCTCCTACAACAATCAAGTAAGTGAATCTTCTGCAAAGTCTCCCTTTCAGATTGTGTTTGGACTGCAACCTGGAATTCCTCTTCCTGTTTCGGGAGTATCTGATGTTCCGGCAGTCGATATCTTGTCTAAAAATTTCTCGGACATTTGGAGTGAGACCAGGTCGGCTTTGGAGAAAGCTTCCCAACGTATGAAGACGCATGCGGACAAAAGACTTTTGGAGGCTCCCATCTTTCGTCCAGGAGACAAGGTATGGCTCTCCTCCAAGTACATCCGTCTGAAGTTACCATCGTACAAATTGGGTCCTCGTTTCATTGGTCCCTTTGAAGTCTTGAGACAAATCAACCCGGTCTCTTACAAGCTGAAATTGCCTAATTCTCTACATGTACCTAACTCCTTTCATGTTTCTCTCCTCAAACCAGTAGTGTTGAGTTCATTCTTTAAGGACCCGGGTACCACTCCCGATCCGGTCTCTGAGAATGATGTTTTTGAGGTAAAACATATCTTGGCCTCTAAGAGAGTAAGAGGTAGGATCTATTACCTGGTGGACTGGAGGGGTTTTGGTCCTGAGGAGAGGTCTTGGGAGCCTGAGGAGAACATCCAGGCTCCTCTTCGTCTTAAAAGATTTCACGCAGGCTTGAAAAAGAGAGGGAGTAAAGAGGGGGATACTGTTACACCCGGTCCCAGCGCTGGCTCTGCACTCTGTTCGGCTCACTCACCTGTTCCTCTGCAGCAGTCTGTGCGTGGGCTGGGGTCTCATGTCCCATCTGCTCCACGGCGTCCTGTGTCCTCCTCCACTTCCTGGCACGCTGCTGGCAGGCCTCCTGATAGACGGCTTAGGACGCGAGGCCGCGCCCACCGCCTCTCTTAAAGGGGCAGCGTGCATTTTTTGAAATAGCTAATTAACCAATGGCTGCACACTCAGTACTATATCTGGTCACTCCACCATTAGGGGAGTGCCGGAGCAACGTGTTCTATCATTGCTACATCCGGTTCTGTTCCTGATCTGTCTGCGCTGCGTTTGCAGTCTCTGTGCTTCGCTGATACTGTTTGTCTCCTCAGATCATTGCTAACCCGTATCTGGCTAACCCGGACAATCTCAGCTATTACTGGTGCAAGAGTCATCCCGTTCCGCCATCAGCCATCCGTACCCGTGGACCGTGACAAGGTCACTGAAGCCAGCCTGATACCATCTATTCTGGACCAGGACCTTACCCTTCTCTGTCGAGAACCCTCCACGGACTCTGTAAACACCTGTTAACCTTTTGGTCCCTCTGGGACAGCTGCCACGTGTCTGGGGTCTAACTGGAGGTAGCACCTGTGTCCTCCGGGTATTCCATTCTGGTCCTGTTCGAGGGGCCTTACTATGGGTACCCGGGGCTCACTAGTTACGCCCCCTTCGGAGCCCCCGGACCGTGGTCTAGAGGTTCCACATTTAAAAATAAAAAACGAATGTGAACTTCACCACCTCTGCCTCCGCTTCCATTCGTTACACTTATCAATAGGTCCCCAGTATAGAGATCATATGTCCAAATTAAATATAGGTCCTCTGTTTATATAATTTCATAATGGTATCAGCAAAAAGCCATATGAGGTCAATGCAATTTAATACTCACAAAAAAAAAACATCTCAGAGCATAGTATGCATAGGAAATGGCAATAAAGTGTGAATATTCAAGAAAAAATAGGCTGATACTTATCGACCACTAGTAGTCAGAGGACCCATAATCGCAGGACCCGTAGATCCAGACCCAGACCCGATGCGTTTCCCCCTCTATGGATGTCGAGGGTTCATCAGGGGTCACTAGAGGGGGTCCAATCTCCTCTAGAGCCGAGAGTACAATGTAATGTGTGGCATGCTCCACAAGATACAGGCGCCGGAATTTAAAAGTTTTCGACTATACCTGCTGATCGTCACATCCGATGTAGCAGCGAGGCGGTGAACCACACGCGTGCGTTTCAAAAGCCGGAAGTGACGTCAAAGTGCGCACTCAAGGCCGAGATTCAGGCACATTTCCTGTGCTCCGTAATAGAACGCAGTATGCATTTCAAATGTCGGAAATGACGTCAAATGCGCACTCCAGGAGAGGCCGAGATTCAGGCACATTTCCTGTGCTCCGTACTGGAACGCAATATGCGTGTCAGAGATCAAATCGCTCTGACATGGTCCCGGAGCGGACATACGCACCAGAAGCAACAGTGTGAGCGCAGAATAATGTAAATTAATTACTTAGCAAACAAAATTCTATAAATATACACTCAACAAAATAATTTTGGAGCAAAATATATGTATCAAAAACAATAAATATATAATGGGGTATTAAATAATACATAATAATAATATCTCAAAACATGAGAAAAAAGTATGCCGGATATGTCAGGAAACATATTATAGATAACTAGCAAAGTTCAATTGTTCATTTAAGCCTTTAGGCTTTTGGGAGTCAAGCCAGAAGATCCAGCGTGTTTCACGCTGTAGGATCCTCTTATCCCAATCTCCCTGTCTCGCTGCAGGCTCCACCTTCTCAATAACATGAAAAGAGATTTGTTTCTCATCACCTCCATGTATTGAATTAACATGTCGGGCAATCGGTGTGTCTCTACTGTGTCTAATGTCCCCCAAATGTTCACCAATTCGGGTACGTAATTCACGTTTTGTCTTGCCCACGTAGTCCAGAGGACAGGAGGAGCATGTGCACAAATAGACAACCCCTTTTGTCCTACAGTTAGCAAAACATTTGATGTTATATACCCGTTTTGTCTGTGCACTAGAGAAAAACTTGGATGGGCATACAAATTTACAAAAGCTGCAGTGTCCACACCTATAAGTGCCCAGGGCTCTATTCTGTAACCAAGTACCTTCCTGTTTCAGAGGTTCAAGATGGCTTTTAATCACTTGATCCTTAATTGATTTACCTCTTCTGTACGTAACTGACGCTTCGGGAGCAATAAGATTACCGATATCTTGGTCAGTCTTCAAAATTGCCCAATGTCTCTTTAGAATATCCAAAATTTTATCAGATTGATCATCGAAGGTACCTATCAATCTAGTAATCATGTTAGGATCTTCTTTTTCCCTTAGGACAAGTAAAGAGGCTCTTCTTCTTTGTTTAGCCTGTTTGTAGGCGGGTTCAATGACATTAACAGGATATCCTCTATCTCTGAATCTACCCCATAAATTCTTAGATTGTTTTTCAAAGTCTCCCCACTCAGAACAGTTCCTTCTAATTCGAAGGAACTGTCTCCTAGGAATGCCACGTTTGAGAGGAAGGGGATGATGACTTTCCCATCTCAGTAGGCTGTTTGTTGAAGTTGGTTTACGATAGAGTGAAGTACTAAGTGAACCATCATTAAGGATATGGATGTTAACGTCCAGGAAAGTAATGTGATCACCTCCTACTTCATGTGTGAAGAAGAGACCCATCTCGTTGTGATTAAGAAAATTAACAAACTGCCCAAAAGAGTCCGCATTACCAGCCCATAGAATAAGGATGTCGTCTATGTATCGACCCCAGAATAGAATATTGGGAAACCAGACGACATCTTCCTCATTGAAAACTATTCTATCCTCCCACCAACCCAGGCGCAAGTTTGCATACGTGGGGGCACACGGGCTCCCCATCGCAGTGCCCCTGAGTGCCATTGAATAGAAAGTAGTTGTGACATAACACAAATTGTAATAATTCCATCAAAAAATTGTTATGAGCATTCAGATGTATCCCTCTCCCTTTTAAGAAATGATCCACCGATTTAAGGCCTTCCGTATGTTTAATACTGCTATAGAGTGCTTCCACGTCTATAGAAGCAAGAATGGTGCCTGGTTCTACGGTAATACCTTCAAGTTTGTTCAAGAGGTTCATAGTATCCCTAAGATATGAGGGAAGGGTTAGTACAAAAGGTCTCAGTAATTTATCAAGATAAACACTCGAATTTTGACAGAGAGCATCTATCCCAGATACAATTAGTCGACCTTTCAAAGGGTAAATACCCTTATGTATCTTCGGGAGTCCATAGAATGTTGCCACCATTGGCCATTTGGGAAGTAGAAAATTGAATTCATTCTTAGATATGAGTCTAGACTTCAGCGCTTCATTCAAAATTAATGATAGTTTGCGGATGTAGTCCTTAGTCGGGTCACACCTAAGAATCTCATAAGTGGATCGATCAGTCAGGATGTCACAACACATCAATATACTTATCCCTGTCAAGAATTACAGTATTACCACCCTTATCCGAGGGTTTCAAAACAATCTGGCTGTTGTTTTTCAGGGATTCTAGAGCTTTCCTCTCAAACGGGAGATTAGGTACCGTTTGGTCACACTTGGGGTTAATCTTTTTGATCTCATCAGAAATCAATTGTAGAAAAACATCAATACTACTATTATCCCCCATCGGAGGCATTTTTTGACTTTTTGGTTTGAGATCTGAAAAAGGGCCCACCCCTAGTACATGTTGTCCTTCCTCCGCCATTTCTGCCAGAATAAGCATGCTCGGAAGATCTTCTATAGAAATGCCAAGTTGTGCACACTTATTTCTATCATTAAGAGCAAAAAATTTCTTCCACTTCAGTTTACGAGTGAACAGATTGATATCTTGTATCCACTCAAAAGGATCAAATCTAGTTGGGGTACAAATGAAAGTCCCCTATTCAACGTTCTAATCTCTACCTCCGTAAGATTATATGATGAGAGGTTAATTATCTGGTTGTCCTGTCCCCTTGAAGTCCCTTATTTCTAAAGGTACTTATTTGTAATTTGTTTGATTCATCCTTTCTCGTAGTTTGTATGGAGCCAGCCCCCTTGTCTCTAAAAAGAGGATGAAGAACAAGCCGAAGAGGAGGGCTGATTTGATGTAGTAGGAGCAGTGGTTTCTTTTGATTTCATATATGTTCTTGCACAGATCACTTCTATATTTGCAAGAACACATGGGCGTCACATCGTCAACAATTAGGGTGCCAACCTCCGCGGTCAGGAAGGGTCATACTAGGGCTCATTAGGGTGAGCAGAGTCTCTCCCTGTGTATATATTTTTAAAAAAAGTTTTTCTTCTATATTCACAAGATATATTTTGGTCCCTTATGACTTTATTCCCATTTTTAATAAATATTGAAATAAAAGGTATTTTTTAGGGATGTTTTCTTTTTCTGCTCTACGACTTCCTCATCAACACTTTCATATTGAGAGGAGCTGTCTGAGTCAGCCGCTTTATCCTCCCTCTCCATCTTCCTGATCTCCTCGTTCACCGCTTCCTCCCCCAGGGCCTCAGAGGCTTTAGCCACCAACCTAGAGGGAGGAGCAGGCATCAGCCCGGCTACCGAGGCTCCACCTGCTCCTTACCCCCATGGCGAGTCGCCTGCCTCCGTTGATATGAGGGGCCTCTAGTGACCTTGCCTTTCCTCACCGGCCCCTCAGCCCCCTCCCCGCCACCACCGCCCGCCGTGACGGAGGAAGCCCCGCCGGAGGTTTCCCCCCCACGGTCTCCCCACACCGGGACCGCAGCAGTATTGGAGAAGGAGCGAGGGCAGCGGCTATACGGGTGACCAAGGTCACCACACAGGTGGCACCGAATGTCCTTACACGCAGCGGCGAGATGACCCAACCCGCCACACAAGGCACATTTCTGCACCTTGCAGCTTGCGCTGAAGTGGCGGGGATCGCCGCACTTGTGACAGACCTTCGGCTGCCCCTGGTAGAAGACCAGGATCCTGTCCCTTCCCAGGAATGCTGAGGAAGGGATGTGGGTGACCGTATCGTCTGAGACCTTCAACTTAACCATGAAGGTCCAGCCCCCCGACCAAATACCAAATTCGTCCCTGTTCTTTTTTGGGACCTCGGTGACTTCCCCATAACGGGAAAGCCACGTCATTACGTCCACGCCTGAGAGTGACTCATTACATGTCACCACGGTCACTCTCTTGACGGAATTTTGGTGAGACACCACCTACACGACGAAGCCTCGCCATCCGGGCTCCCCCTTCACCAGCTCATAATTCGACCAGAAGAGCTCAAGCCCCTCTGGCCGAACGAAGCTGATGTCAAAGAACCGGGCCACTGAGGGATGGATCAGGGCAAAGATGTCATCCGCCCTGAAGCCCATCTTCAGGAGGAGCTCCACCACCCTGCTCCTGGGTGGGCAAGCTTCACTGCCCCTCCACCGAAGACGGACCACATTCCTCCTCACCGGCCCTTGCCCGGCTGTCGGGAGAGACCAGACAGTCCCTCCCTCTCTTCTCTCTTGGAAGGCGGCCAAACCATGCCTCTCTATCCAGAAAGATAAGTCCACAGTCCTCCCCTCTACTATTATCGATCTTTCTCCCCTTTTGAGGGCCTTCAGAAAACGGCGGTGCAAAACGCCGTCCCCGGAGTCCAGAGGTGAGGAGACCCCCTGAGAACCCCCCTGGGAACCTCCCCGACCCCCAGTCGTGACCCCCGCAAATGAATGCCTGGGTGCCACGGCTGGGGGGGCAGATGGGCCAGCCCTCTCCCCACTCGTACTCGCTTCCACATTCACTCTTGCATCCACCCCCGCATTCACTCCTACACTCACTCCCTCATCCATACCACCGCCATCATTCACACCTCCATGCACCACCTCAGCAAAAAGCTCCTCAAACATGTCACTCACCCCATCACTATTATCCTCACTATCCATATATACATTATTTACGCTATTCACAATATTATTTACATTGCCTTTATTTACATTATTCTTTGCACCTCCTGCTGGGGGCCCTGGCTGGATTGTGGTGTTATTGCCTCTTTTATCGCCTCTGCCCAGGAGTGCCATGGCCCTTTAAATGCCCCAGAGCAGAGTGCGCTCAGTACACTCTGCCTGGGTTCGGGTGCAGCAGCAGCTCCTGAGCTCCTGAGTTCTCCGGCACCAATTTTTTTTTCCTTTCTCTGTGCTTCCTAGGGCAGGGACGGACCTTGCCACCGCACCCTGCCCTCCACACACCTCCCCCGCCGGCTTCACCTGGAGCGCCGGAGCCCCCGCACCACCAGATGACGGTAAGTGGGCTGGGGACCCCGACAACTCCCTAACGGCTTTCGGGGGCGCAGAACCGATGGTATGGGTAGGCGGGACAAGGGCGGCTGACCCGCCGAGGCCACGCCCCCCCACCAGCCGCAGTCACTCCAGGCTGGGCAGCAGCCCCTTGCGAGGCCACGCCCACCCCAGATGACATGGGCACAGTGGGCGGAGCCACAGCCACTGATGCCACGCCCCCTCACCGACCACAGTCACCCTGGGCTGGGCAGCAGCCCCTTGCGAGGCCACGCCCACCCCAAATGATGCGAGCACGGCGGGTGGGACTGCGGCTGAGGAGGGTATGCCCCCCTGCATGCCTCTGCAGGCAGGGCAACATTCAGGGAAGCCACGCCCCCCTCACGGGCCATCACTGCCTCTCTGCACCCACCACCTGCTTTAGGTAAGGCTGGCCACTCCCCTTCGGCGTCCAGCGGTGGTGGGGCCCCCCGCACGGACCCCTTTTGGGGTCTATGTGCCGAGTGCCCCGGCTTCGTCATGGCCGCCTCCAGTGGAGCGACCAACACTTTGCAAGTTTTTAGCTGCTGCCTTACTGCAGCATCCGTGCCCTTCCTGTGCTTCTGGACCCCCATAAGCGATCCAGACTTAACGGACCCGTACGTGGGGGGCCCAGAAGCAGCACTCACCGCCGGAGGTGCGGCCCCGGCTCCATTTGTACTTGGTGCCGGCCAGCCCCCCCCGCCACAGGGGACTGAGCCCGGGCACTTCCACCAACACTGATACCGGCACCGACCTCCATATCGCTGCCTGAATCTGCACCACCACCACCAGATGTGGCAGTAAGATCCAGGCAGACCTTACTCTCCCCGCTCCCTTGCTGCGGACCCATCAGAGGGCCCGAGCCGGGGTGGGCAGCGGGTTCCGCACAACAGGACTGGGGGGCCCTGGAAAGAGGGACATAAACAAACCTCTCCTCCACAGCTTGTTTTGGCTTGCGGGTCTTCCTGTTAGGACTCTCCTGTTGGCTAACCTTTTTAAATCCTTTAATGACTCCATGAGGCTGGAATTTGAGGCGCAAAATAGAACTTTACAGGAGACATGTAATGCTTTAAACAATAGATTTGACAAGATAGAGGAGAAAATGGCGGTAATGGAGAAAAATTCAACGTTTATTTCCAAACAAAATTCAATGCTACAGGCAGAAATTGTAACTCTTAAATCCAAATTAACAGACTTGGAAGATTGCAGTAGGCGAAATAACTTAAAAATAAGGGGCATTCCAGAAAATGTACCTCAAAATGACTTATCAGAATACGCAAAGAAAATGTTCAAAAAAGCCATACCTTCTCTGTCTGATCTAGAAATAAGCATTGATAGAATTCATCGCCTTCCTCGTCCAAAGGGCATACCACAGGATAAACCCAGAGATGCTATAATGCGTATCCATTTCTTTGAGACTAAAGAAAAAATTATGCAGAATATTAGAGAGAGGTTCTCTCCCAGATCCTTACAAGGATATTAAGATTTTTTTCTGATTTCTCAAAGGAGACAATGGAGGCAAGGAGAAGTTTCAGAGATATTACTTCAAAGCTTAGAGATCTTAGGGTACCTTATAAGTGGGGCTTCCCAACTAAGCTGATAGTATGGCACAATAATAGAAACCACGTACTAAATTCGGCCCAAGAAGGTTTCAGATTCCTGAAATTTCTTATGGAAGAACCAATGTTTAAAGACAGGGATTAATACAGAGTAACTACGGTACTTACTTTATAGTTATGTTTTAGTCACATAATTTAGCTGTATGAGGTCCTTGAACTAGAAGGGTCCAGGAGGGACCTCTGCCGCAAATTTTCTTTTACCCCCGCGCTCAGGTGAGACTCCATCAGGTTGGGAGTCCGCCAGGAGAACTTCTGTTGTTTTCCTTTATTGGGCGTTAGGCCTTAGTTAAGGCTGGTGTTGTTGTAATGAAGATTTTGTCATATAACGTTAGGGGCCTCAATAGCCCTAACAAAAGGTTCACTTTATGGAAAGAAATCAATCACATACATGCTGACTTGGTATGTCTGCAGGAGGTTAAATTTGCAAAGGATAATCACCCTAATTTTAAGCACAAAAATTTTCCGCATATTTTCAAGGCACTTCCTCCGTCCAAGAGAGCGGGGGTTATCACCATGATTGGTAGCGCTGTCACATTTCACATTCTTACCTGTTTACTAAATAACACACCTTGCACGGTAGTGAATATTTATGCTCCAAACTCTAATCAAATTACTTTTTTGAACAAACTACTAAAGAAAGTTGAGAAAATTAAAACAGGAGATGTTATTTTTCTGGGAGATTTTAATATTGTTCCAGACAGCTTTATGGATTCATCTTCTTCTGTACGATCCAAAGCACCAATGTTAAAGGGATGGTTGAGACAGAATGAACTTCATGATATTTTCCGGTGCTTGAATACTTCCTCTCGAGAATATTCACATTTCTCAGATGTTCATGGTACGGCTTCGCGTATTGATCTTTTTCTAGCCAATGTCTTTACAATGGGTAAATTCAAGAACATTAAATTTTTACAAAAAACCATATCAGATCGTTCCCCGATCTTAGCTGAGTTCTCTTTGGGTTTATCTTTCGAGAATACGTACCTTTGGAAATGTAATTCGAATTTGCTCAAAATACCTGAATTCAGACAGGAAATTGAAAACTCATTAAGAAACTACTTCAAGGAAAACGTGTCTCCCGAAATATCGGCTTTCACAATGTGGAATGCCCACAAAGCTATGATCAGGGGAAGTTTGATTCAAATAGCTTCAAGATATAAGAAAAAAAATAGAGCTAATATAGCACACCTACAAACACAAATTAGTACTAAAGAAGAGCAACAAAATAGACTCCAAAATCCATCCTCTGTTATTCAAGTGGAAATATTGGAACTTAGACAAAAATTGAGATCAGAAATTTTCCGTGAATATGACTCAATTATCAAAGCCTCAAAATTTAAAACGTACACTTCTTTAAATAAACCAACCAAATACATGATGGCAAGACTTAAAAAAGAAAGAATTAATAGGAGAATTAATAAAATTACTACACCTCTAGGTAAAACCTTAATTCATCCAAAAGAAATAGTTAACTCTTACGCAGAATTTTTTCGGAATCTATATAATTTGAAGGATGATCCTAACACTCCAAAAGTTGATTTGGAAGCTATTAACATTTTCTTTTCTAACATTAACTTACCTAAAATCAAGTCAGAAGATTTAGATCTAATCAATAAACCTTTTACTGAGAAGGAAATAGTCAATATTATCAAAAAACTTAAAACCCAAAAATCTCCAGGCCCGGATGATTTTTCAAATGAATATTTTAAAATTTTTTCAGAGATTTTGGCCCCACAATTGGCAAAAGTTTTTGATGTTGCATCCTTTCAGGGCTCCTTCCCTAAAGAAATGTTAGAGGCGACAATTATTATGATTCCGAAAGGAGGAGGAGACTCTGAGAGAATCCAAAATTATAGGCCAATATCGCTCATTAATAGTGATATAAAAATTTACTCCAAAATTTTGGCGGAGAGGTTAAAAAATATCCTTCCCTCTTTAATTTCTGATGATCAAATTGGTTTTACAGAGGGGCGACAGGCTTCTGACGGAACAAGGAGAGTGATAAACATGATTAACAAAATTGAGACCTTAGGATCCCAAGCAGCCCTCCTTGCACTGGATGCCGAGAAAGCTTTTGACAGGTTAAATTGGACATATCTTAAGACTACCTTAGAAAAATGTGGTTTTGATTCAAAATTTTTGTCATCTGTTTTTTGCCCTTTATTCGACACCCAGTGCAAGGATTTATGCTAACAACTTTTTATCGGATCAATTTCTCATCTCTAACGGAACGAGACAGGGCTGTCCATTATCACCTCTATTGTTCATCCTTGCCATAGAGCCTCTTGCGGAGAGAATCAGATTAAATACAGACATCCAAGGTATTAAAACATCTCATCGGGAATTTAAGGTCGGTCTATTCGCGGATGACCTATTTTTGACTTTACTTAACCCAAATAAATCTTTAAACGCTTTATCCTCGGAATTGGAGTTATTTACTAAGGCTTCATACTTTAAAATCAATAATCATAAATCAAAATTTCTGACACTTAACATGAAGAGTAGTGAGATAGAAGAATTGAGTAAACAGACAGAGTTTAGGTGTGAGGAGAAGGAATTAACATATCTGGGAATTTCTATAACTAATACATTAACTAATATTATCAAAAACAACATTGATATAATTGTTAAGACTGTTTCGGTTGACACTACTTATTTTGCTAAACTAGATCTCTCCATGTTTGGTAGAATTTTGATTGCCAAATCATTTATCTTGCCAAAGATTCTTTACTTATTCAGAACTCTTCCCTTATTTATACAGCATTTCTCTATTAGTAGGATTCAGAATTTAATTAACGCCTTTATCTGGAATGGGAAAGAGCTAGAATATCATCGGACTTACTGTATAAGAATAAAAGTAATGGAGGTTCTGGCCTACCCAATTTATATGCATACTATCAAGCACTTTTGGTTAAACAAAGTTGGCTTTGGTTTGTTAGAGAAACTCAGCCAGCGTGGATTTCTATTGAAAATACGGCTGGTAAATTTGAATTGGCTAAAGATCATTTTTTTAATTTTATTTTTTACTTTCCTAGACTGAATTCTGCTCACCCAATTTTCCAATCCGTGATTCTTGCTTGGCGAACTCTTTTGAAACCCTTAAGATCTTACAGGAAAAAAAGTTCAGATTAGGAATTTCCCATTGCATTTACTGACTTTAATATATAACTTTTCTTTGTCTGAGACATGGTCCAATTCTAATATTAAAAGAATTGGCCATCTTTACTCAGGGGATAAACTCCTCTCTTTTAGTGAAATAAGGTCTAAATACAACCTGCCATCATCTGAGTTCATTCCTTTCATAATTTTAAAGGAAAACATACAGAAACTGGAAAATATTAGAGGTTTAAATTTGGAGATTTTGACTTCACTGTTGTGCAATGTGAATAACAAAACTACTTGGAGCTTAAAACACTGTGAGACAGTGAAGGGGTGCGTACTGGACGGGGTGTATATCTCGCCCAGGTTTCTTAGCTGGGTCGCATAAAGAAAATAGGAGTGAAGGTAGGATGGCAGTACGACGTTCACTCCACTCTCCATCCAGTACAGGTTTGCAGCTCAACCCTGAGTGCACACAGCTGCTTAATTAAGCAGCCAGAAATAGGGGGTAGAGTTACACAGACAGGGCTCTCAGTCTGGATCTGACTTCAGACGCTGTTGGAGTCTCCTGCAAGTCCATCTCTGGTAATTACAATATATGTGTTGTTGTGGCCAGGCTGCTAGAGCCTAGTTCACAGTAGTGAGGAAACTGTGTTGAAGTTAGCAGCCTGCCAGGCTTAGGACTTTTGTTTATGATTTGGTTTATGTTTTGTTTGCTGTGGACTTTAATAAAACTGGTTGCGGCCAGTTGCACCAGTACTGCTGTCTGGACTCTTTATGCCACTCCGTCTACCCGAGACGGCGATCCCGGAGCTATATCCCCTGAAAAGCTTACAATTGGTGCTAGAATGCTGGGGCAGCACAGTGGCTAAAGCAGCAGCAAAGGAAAAGTCTGTTGGAGCAGTCTTAAAGAGACAGTAGCCCTAATAGAGTTTGCACAGAGAAAAAAAAAAAAAGTGTCTGCACAGCAAAGCTGAACTGGCTGTGGAAAAGACTGTGGAGTGTGTATGTCTTGGGTAAAGGCCGCCGTTGCCGGGACAGACAAGTCTGACAGTATGGAGGAGCTGCTCAAACATATGGCGAGAGCTAGTGTGCAACAGCAGGAGACTAACCGACTATTAATGGAGCACGTTGCAGCACTACGCCAGCCTCTCAGCACCTCGTCCCAGAGTGATGACGCAAGGTCACATGCGTTGTCCGCGGTAAAGAAGGCGGTAAAACAGACTCTGCAAAAGATGACGCCTCATGATGATGTGGAGGCTTATCTCGCTATATTTGAAAGGCTGGCAGAGAAGGAGAATCTGCCAACATCTGAATGGGCCATGGTGGTCGCACCCTATCTGACTGGGGAACCCCAAAAGGCCTATTTTGACCTTAGCGAGCAGGACAGCAGAGACTGCCAAGCTGAAAGCAGAGATACTTGCCCGGCTGGGGGTGACGGTTGCAGTCCGTGCCAGGAGAGTCCATAACTGGAGATACAGTTGGGACAAGCCTGCTCGCTCACAAATGTATGACCTGATTTCTCTAGTAAAGAAGTGGCTGGAGCCTGACGTCAGCACCCCTGCCCAAATGGTCGAGAAGGTAGTGGTGGACCGGTACATCTGGGCCCTTCCTCCTGAGGTGCAGCTCTGGGTCGGACAGGGAGATCCCAAAGACGCCAATCAACTGGTCAGCCTGATTGAGAAGTACTCCGCCACCAAAGACTACCTCCGTGACCAGCCGTCCGAGCGGTCGTCACTTCGGAGTTCCCGGCCTCCAACATCTCCTGGTAAGAGGGTTCCAGCTGGTGGGGCCAGGGGGACTGCTGGTAGACGGGGTCAGCCCTGAGGGGACATGTGTGGGGCAAGGGCCGATGCTTCACTGTCGGGAGTTCCCAGGCCTAGAAAGGCCTCCACGTCTGAACCACCCGATGTCACGCTGTATAGCAGATATATATATGTGATGACAATAATCTATATCAAAAGGGCAACATACTATATAACATGCGCATAGCTATATGATAACATAGATTTACCTGACAGAAAGTCCAGTGGGTCAGAACGGAATCCGTTATACGCTGTCTCCGGCTAGAGGGTGACCGGGGTCTAAGCTGACCCTAACTGGGGTCCTAACTAATCCCTCAACCTGGAGGTACTGTTAAAGGTACAGAGGTCCAGGCCACCAGCGTAAACCCTGTCTCCTATCAATCCCTGCCAACTGTATTCTAGTCCTAAGAAGGACCCTGAATACCACCAAAGGGAATGACCAGGTAACGGTTAATGAACAGAAAGACAAACAAGAAAGATAAGAAATAAAGTAAATAAAGTCTTACATACAACACTCACACACAGTAGGAACACCTTAGGTCTCAGAGATAAACTATAAGCTGTAAGAGTAAAAACAACTAAGGAGCTCTTAGCTTAAGTATTCCCAGAACCGATCCAGTCTGCTAAACTATATGAATGCTTTCACCGGCATCAAACACCCAGACTGGCAGGAATATAAAGGAAACTAATTAGAACATAATCCAAAGCAGCCGGGCGAGGCTGGACCTAGTCTTAGCAAAGAGCTAGGTAAAATTAACTCTCTCGTTACCAAACACAAAGAAACAGCAGCTCAGCTGTGAGAAGTCAGAATGTGCAATCGCGACGATCTTCGTGGCGATGCACCCATGACAGTACCCCCCCTTCTACGAGGGGCCTCCGGACCCTCATGACCAGGTCTGTCCGGGTAAATTGTGTGAAAGGTCCGAACCAATCGATCTGCGTTATCATCAGACGCAGGGACCCACGTCCTCTCCTCAGGACCATAACCCCTCCAATGAACTTCCACGTTATCATTGACTACCACTGAAGGAGGAGGTAGAGGTGATGGTATGACTGGTGCCACATACTTTTTAAGTAATGACTTGTGAAACACATTATGAATTTTAAATGTAGGAGGGAGGTCCAGACGAAATGCCACAGGATTAATTATGGAACTGATCCTGTATGGCCCGATGAATCTGGGACCCAACCTCCAGGAGGGAACTTTAAGTTTTATATTCCTGGTAGACAACCACACCAGATCGTTCACCCTCAGATCTAGACCAGAAACTCTCCTCCTATCAGCCATCCGTTTGTAAGGGTTCTCCGTAACCTTCAGTCTTAAGCGATCTGGAACTATCAGTCTCCCTGGAAGTCCCACAGGGGCGTCCCCCTGAGCCCCCAATACCTCCCCCTCAAGCTCAGAGCATACAGCTGACACTACAACTCCCTCCTGAGGAATAGGAACCGGATCATCCGTCTTCCCGACCCCTGGGAAAGTACGAGATAAGGCATCAGGAAGCAACTTTATTGAGAAGTCATATGTGCGATGAGGAGGTAACTCTTTACACCCCTCCTCTGAGAACTTCTCCCAAAAGTCCTCCAGAAAAGGAGGCAAAGTCCTAGGCACAACCGCACCGATGACCGTGCTCATGCAGTTATTCTTGCAAAATTCACCCCACTGCTTATCTTTCTGGATTGCCAATCAATCACTGGGTTATGTTTAGCCAACCAAGGAAGTCCCAACACAATAGGAGCAGGCAGACCCTCCAACACATAACAAGACAATTGCTCTTTATGTATTGCCCCTACTCGAAGATCTATGTTATGAACAGCTTGTACCAAGCTACCTTGACCAAGAGGTCTAGAATCAATAGAGAGTATAGGGACCGGTTTGGCCAATACACTCAGTTGCATACCATGCACCTGGGCAAACCGAGTGTCCACCAAATTAGCCCCGGACCCACTATCAAGAAAAACAGAAATCCTCTCAGTTCTAGTACCAATCACCACCTCCGCAGGCACGAGAAACTGAGAGGGATTTGGGGACGAAATACACACTCCCAGGTTAACTCCTTGGTTCAAAGAGGTCCGGGATGGACACCCCCCAACAAAATGTCCCTCTCTCCCGCAAAAGAAACACCTTCTAGTCTTGCGGCGCACCGCTGATTCCCTCCTACAAAATGATGTCCCTCCCAACTGCATGGGTTCCTCAGAACAGACCAGGGGAACCTCAGTATAAGGGACTTTAGTAGTAGGTGGAGTCATCACGGGGGGCGGAGTTACCTCGCGTCTTCCCCGAAGACGTCTATCAATGCGAATAGCGAGGGCCATAGCAGCCTCCAGTGATGGAGGAGAATCATACTGAGCTAACACATCCTTTAATTTGTCAGACAACCCTTGACAAAACTGGCTCCTAAGAGCTGGGTCATTCCACTGAGTATCTGTTGCCCATCTACGGAACTCAGAAGAATATTCCTCCGCTGGACGATTTCCTTGCCGTATTTTACGTAACCTTGTTTCAGCAAGGGAGACTCGATCCGGATCATCATATACCAGACCCAGGGCAGTAAAAAATCGATCCACTGACTGGAGATCTGGAGAGCCTGGAGGAATAGAGAACGCCCAAGATTGAGGATCCCCTTGTAAGAGCGAGATAACAATTCCCACCCTCTGCTCTTCACTCCCAGATGACCGAGGCCGCAGCCGAAAGTACAATTTACATGCCTCCCGGAAAGTAAAAAATTTGTCCCGCCCACCAGTGAACCTGTCCGGGAGAGCAACCTTAGGTTCAGATCTGGTTTGCTCCGGGGGGGACAAAACCTTGGACTTAATGTCTGCCAACTCCATGGACAATCCCTGCAACTGCCGGGCCAGCTGGGCTACTGGATCCATGATAGCTGGGGAGAATCTTTAGTATGGGCCGGTGAAAATGTCACGCTGTATAGCAGATATATATATGTGATGACAATAATCTATATCAAAAGGGCAACATACTATATAACATGCGCATAGCTATATGATAACATAGATTTACCTGACAGAAAGTCCAGTGGGTCAGAACGGAATCCGTTATACGCTGTCTCCGGCTAGAGGGTGACCGGGGTCTAAGCTGACCCTAACTGGGGTCCTAACTAATCCCTCAACCTGGAGGTACTGTTAAAGGTACAGAGGTCCAGGCCACCAGCGTAAACCCTGTCTCCTATCAATCCCTGCCAACTGTATTCTAGTCCTAAGAAGGACCCTGAATACCACCAAAGGGAATGACCAGGTAACGGTTAATGAACAGAAAGACAAACAAGAAAGATAAGAAATAAAGTAAATAAAGTCTTTACATACAACACTCACACACAGTAGGAACACCTTAGGTCTCAGAGATAAACTATAAGCTGTAAGAGTAAAAACAACTAAGGAGCTCTTAGCTTAAGTATTCCCAGAACCGATCCAGTCTGCTAAACTATATGAATGCTTTCACCGGCATCAAACACCCAGACTGGCAGGAATATAAAGGAAACTAATTAGAACATAATCCAAAGCAGCCGGGCGAGGCTGGACCTAGTCTTAGCAAAGAGCTAGGTAAAATTAACTCTCTCATTACCAAACACAAAGAAACAGCAGCTCAGCTGTGAGAAGTCAGAATGTGCAATCGCGACGATCTTCGTGGCGATGCACCCATGACACCCGACCTGAGACAGTGTTGGAGATGCCGTAAGAGGGGTCATATTTCAGCCAATTGTCCACTAGTGGGGGAACCTATGGACTGTGATGCTGGAAGGTCCCTCTCTTTCCTCGCGGACCCCGTGTGCGTGGCCACCCCAGCCGAGGAGACTGGCCCACAGGTGTCCCAGGTGGTTATAAATGGCTGCCCAGTACAAGCCTGTTATGTTTCGGTAGCTGAGGAGTGCAGGTAAAAAAGGCAATACACCAGAGCAGTTGGAATCTATGAGATTGCAGTACCCTGACTAACCACCACAACTAGAGGCAGCCGTGGAGCGTTCCTACGTTGGTCCTAGACGCCTCGTCACAGCCTGAGAAACTAACTACACCTAAAGATAGAAATAGGAAAGCTATCTGCCCCGGAGCAGAACCCCAAAGATAATAGAAAGCCCCCAAACATGTAATGGCGGTTAGACAAGATGAAATACTGACACAGAAAGAAAATAGTATGAGAAAACGCTGGGGCCCAAACTAACTAAATAGAAAAGGATAGGAAGGGTACTTACTGCAATCCTAGAAAACCCTGAAAGGCACCAACTCTACTAATTTCAAAAACACCTGAGATCACACGACCTCTACCACCTAAATTAGCTCTCTGGTGTAACAAAATCAAAACAGCAGCCACTGAAAAAACTGGAAAAAGCAAAAGTACAAACATCAGTGGCTGAACAAAACTGAGAGGGCAGAAGCCCCCGGAGGGGACCCTGAAGGCCCCCACAGAAGTGCAGGACAAAATGCAAAAATATAGCACAAACACAAAAGAAGAAAATGTCTTATCTGTTAGCAGGAGATGCAGACACGACACAGCAGGCTACAAGGGAAACAGGAATAAAGGATCCAGACCAGAACAATTGATCACCGGCAACCCTGATGGGAAGGTGACTCCCTTATATAAGACCAATCAGTAACACCTGATTCCCAGTCCTCACAATCTTCACTGGACAGACTAGCACCGCTTGTAACCACCAGAGGGAGCCTCTGCTCAGAACTCATCTCAAACCCATTCACAACAGTACCCCCCCTTGAGGAGGGGTCACCGAACCCTCATTTGAGCAACCAGGTCGGTCAGGATGAGTTCTATGATACGCACGGATAAGTCTCCTAGCATGGATGTCCGAAGCAAACACCCAAGAATTGTCCTCCTGACCATAACCTCTCCATTTAACCAAATACTGGAGTTTCCGTCTAGAAAAACGAGAATCTAATATTTTCTCAACCACATACTCCAGATTGCCCTCAACCAAAACAGGGTCAGGAGGCACAGCAGCAGGAACCACTGGCTCAACAAACCTCTTCAACAAGGACTTGTGGAACACGTTATGGATCTTAAATGTCCCTGGAAGAAGCAAACGAAAAGAAACAGGATTAAGAATCTCTATGATCTTATAAGGTCCAATGAACCTAGGCTTAAATTTAGGAGATGCTACTCTCATAGGAATATTTTTTGAGGACAACCAGACCAAGTCCCCCACTTTAAACCGAGGACCATCAGTCCTATGCCGGTTAGCAAACCGCTGGGCCCTCTCCTGAGAGAGGGACAACCTCTCCACTACCTGGTCCCAAATCTGTTGCATACGCTCCACAACAGAGTCAACACCTGGACAGACAGAAGCCTCCGTATGTCCTGAAGAAAATCGAGGGTGAAACCCAGAATTACAAAAAAATGGAGACATCAAAGTGGCAGAGCTAGCCCTATTATTAAGAGCAAACTCAGCCAAAGGCAAAAAAGAGACCCAGTCATCCTGATCAGCAGACACAAAGCATCTTAGATAAATCTCCAATGTCTGGTTTGTTCTCTCAGTTTGACCATTGGTCTGAGGATGAAATGCCGAGGAGAAAGACAATTGAACACCCAGTTTAGAACAAAAAGTCCTCCATAATCTGGAAACAAACTGGACTCCTCTGTCAGACACAATGTTCTCAGGAATGCCGTGTAAACGAACCACGTGCTGAAGGAACAACGACACCAATTCAGAGGAGGAAGGCAACTTAGGTAATGGCACAAGATGTATCATTTTGGAAAACCTATCACAAATTACCCAGATGGTGGTCATTCTCTGAGAAACAGGAAGGTCGGAAATGAAATCCATAGAGATATGGGTCCATGGTCTCTTGGGCACAGGCAATGGCATCAACAAACCACTAGAGCGAGAGCAAGGCTTGGAGCGAGAGCAAGTCCCGCAGGACTGCACAAATTCCCTGACATCACGAGACAAGGTAGGCCACCAAAAGGACCGACTAACCAAAAATTCCGGGATGCCCAGCCAATGCGAAACAATGAATCTCAGGCATCACACTCTTTTTCCACTGGTCCGGGACAAACAATTTTCCAACAGGGCAGCGCTCGGGCCTATCCTCCTGACACCCCTCCAGAGCAAGTCTCAAATTGGGCGAGATGGCGGAAAGAACTACACCCTCTTTCAAAATAACAGAAGGATCAGATAACTCAGGAGAATCCGCAAGGAAACTCCTCGAGAGGGCATCCGCCTTAACATTCTTAGTGCCAGGAAGAAAGGAAACCACAAAATTAAAACGTGTGAAAAACAAGGCCCACCTGGCCTGTCTAGGATTGAGTCGCTTGGCAGATTCCAGATAGACCAGATTCTTATGGTCCGTAAGGACCACCACCTGATGTTTGGCTCCCTCCAGCCAATGTCTCCACTCTTCAAAAGCCCACTTCATGGCCAATGACTCCCGATTACCCACGTCATAATTACGTTCAGTAGGAGAAAATTTTCGAGAGAAAAAGGCACAAGGGTTACTTTTAGAGGTCTCTGGATCTTTTTGGACAAAACGGCACCTGCCCCAATTTCAGAGGCATCAACCTCCAGCTGAAATGGCAGAGAAACATCAGACTGCCGTAGAACAGGAGCAGAAGTGAATCTCTGCTTAAGTTCCTGAAATGCAGAGACTGCCTCAGGAGGCCAATTCACCACATCAGAACCCTTTCTGGTCAAATCAGTTAATGGTTTAACAATAACCGAGAAATTACCAATAAATTTACGATAAAAATTGGCAAAACCCAAAAATCTCTGAAGAGCCTTTAATGAAGTAGGTTGGACCCAATCACAGATGGCCTGAACCTTGACCGGGTCCATTTCAATAACAGATGGGGACAAAATGAATCCCAGAAATGAGATCCTCTGTACGCCAAAAAGACACTTTGATCCCTTCACATACAGAGCATTCTCTCTCAAAATCTGGAATACAGTTCGAACATGTTTCACATGAGAGTCCCAGTCATTAGAAAAAATCAAGATATCATCCAAATAAACAATCAGAAATTTGTCCACAAAATCCCTGAAAATGTCATTCATGAAGGACTGGAAGACGGAAGGAGCATTAGTGAGCCCAAAGGGCATCACCAGGTACTCAAAATGCCCTTCAGGGGTATTTAATGCCGTCTTCCATTCATCCCCGTGCTTAATGCGAATAAGGTTATACGCCCCCCTGAGGTCAACCTTGGTAAACCAAGTAGCGTTTTTCACCCTGGAAAACAGGTCAGAAATCAAGGTAACGGGTATTGATATTTCACAGTAATATTGTTCAAGAGACGATAATCAATACACGGCCTTAATGAACCATCCTTTTTGGCCACAAAGAAAAAACCGGCACCTAAGGGTGAAGAGGATGGTCTGATATGACCCTTCTCCAATGATTCCTTGATATAAGACCGCATAGCGTCATGTTCAGGTACAGACAAGTTAAAAGGCGACCTTTAGGGAATTTACTACCCGGCACTAATTCAATAGCGCAGTCATAGCTCCTATGGGGAGGCAAGGATGCAGATTTACTTTCGCTAAACACATCAGAAAAATCAATCAAAAAGTCAGGAACATCCTGAGCCTGGGGGAGGCAGAAAAAACAGGAGTGTTGGTATTAACACATTGGCAGCCCCAACTGGTTACAGACACAGATTTCCAATCCAAAACAGGATTATGAGACTGTAACCAAGGAAAACCCATCACGATAATGTCATGCAGATTATACAGAACCAAAAATTTGCAGCACTCCTGGTGATCAGGTTCAACCCTCATTATCACCTGAGTAGAAAACTGGGGTTTATTCTCAGCCAAAGGGGTAGAATCGATCCCCAGTAGGGGAATAGACTTCTGTAGGGGTATCAAGGGAAATCCACAACGTTTAGCAAAATCATAATCCATCAGGTTAATAGCTGCTCCAGAATCAACGAAAGCCTGAGCAGAAAATGAGGACAGAGAGCATATCAGAGTGACAGTTAATAAAAACTTAGTCTGAACACTACCCAAGACAACTGAGCGTGCAAAACGTCTTCCCCGCTTAGGGCAGACTGAAATAGCATGAGAGGCATCACCACAGTAGAAACATAACCCATTGCGCTTTCGAAACTCATGACGCTGTGCCCCAGACACCACTCTATCACACTGCATGGGTTCAGAAGCTGGTTCACAAGGCAACACCATTCCACGCATACTTCTCCGCTCACGCAAACGTCTGTCAATTTGAATCGCTAATGACATAGAATCATTGAGACCAGAGGGGACAGGGAATCCCACCATAACATCCTTTACATTATCAGACAGACCCTTCCGGAAAAGGGCTGCCAAAGCGTCGTCATTCCATTTGGTCAGGACTGCCCACCTACGGAATCTCTGACAGTATAACTCAGCGTCATCAAGCCCCTGATTTAATGCCAACAAGGCTTTTTCAGCTTGATCAGTGACATTAGGCTCATCGTACAATAACCCCAAGGCCTGAAAAAACGCATCAACATCACTCAAAACAGGATCCCCAGGTATCAGGGAAAAAGCCCAATCCTGAGGATCGCCGCGCAGGAGAGAGATGATAATTTGAACCTGCTGTGCTGCGTTCCCTGAGGACTTAGATTTTAAGGCAAAAAACAATTTACAATTATTTTTGAAATTCTGAAACTTAGCTCGATCCCCTAAAAACAAATCTGGCATGGGAATCCTAGGTTCCACAACAGGCAACCCAGCAAGATAGATAGCAATACTCCGAACCTCAGTGGCAAGCTGATCCACACGGCCAGAAAACTGTGCAAACTCCATTGAGAGAAAAGATCCTCCCCAGCACCCAGAGATACAGAGGGAAAAAAAAAAAATGCAACAAACAGAAAAATATCTCTGACAACTCTGACAACCTTTTTTCTTTCACAATATTTTTTCCCTTCTGTGAGTACCATACAATTTTCAATTTTTAGGCCGGTGATACTGTTATGTTTCGGTAGCTGAGGAGTGCAGGTAAAAAAGGCAATACACCAGAGCAGTTGGAATCTATGAGATTGCAGTACCCTGACTAACCACCACAACTAGAGGCAGTCGTGGAGCGTTCCTACGTTGGTCCTAGACGCCTCGTCACAGCCTGAGAAACTAACTACACCTAAAGATAGAAATAGGAAAGCTATCTGCCCCGGAGCAGAACCCCAAAGATAATAGAAAGCCCCCAAACATGTAATGGCGGTTAGACAAGATGAAATACTGACACAGAAAGAAAATAGTATGAGCAAACGCTGGGGCCCAAACTAACTAAATAGAAAAGGATAGGAAGGGTACTTACTGCAATCCCAGAAAACCCTGAAAGGCACCAACTCTACTAATTTCAAAAACACCTGAGATCACACGACCTCTACCACCTAAATTAGTTCTCTGGTGTAACAAAATCAAAACAGCAGCCACTGAAAAAACTGGAAAAAGCAAAAGTACAAACATCAGTGGCTGAACAAAACTGAGAGGGCAGAAGCCCCCGGAGGGGACCCTGAAGGCCCCCACAGAAGTGCAGGACAAAATGCAAAAATATAGCACAAACACAAAAGAAGAAAATGTCTTATCTGTTAGCAGGAGATGCAGACACGACACAGCAGGCTACAAGGGAAACAGGAATAAAGGATCCAGACCAGAACAATTGATCACCGGCAACCCTGATGGGAAGGTGACTCCCTTATATAAGACCAATCAGTAACACCTGATTCCCAGTCCTCACAATCTTCACTGGACAGACTAGCACCGCTTGTAACCACCAGAGGGAGCCTCTGCTCAGAACTCATATCAAACCCATTCACAACACAAGCCCTCAGGGAGTCGAGTGACTCTGATACATGCCAGCCTGGCTGATAGGGACTTCATCCCCGATAAACACCTGAGCGTGGTGTGCATCCATGGCGACACCAAAGTTTACCCGGTAACTTCCGTGGACTTCGTCACAAAACTCGGGGAGATCTCGTATGAAGTGGGGGTAGTGAAGAACCTGATGCACCCCGCCATATTGAGTCATGACTTTCCCCTGTTTTGGGATCTTTGGGGAAAAAACGGTTTTACCGGACAGTGTAATGAAGCTCCTACTGAGGTTGCGCGGTCCATAGGGGCGGAACACAATGCTAGTGCGCCGTTAAACTTATGTGATGATGATGATCGTGATAATTATGATGATCGTGATAATGATGGTGATCATGATAATAATAATGATGATGACCGTGACAATGATGAATTTCCATTTCAAGTGATGTTGGGGGAGGGGGATGATGGTTCTCTGGAACAGAATGTCCCTGACCTACCTGTGTCCCGTGGCAGTTTTGGGAGTGAGCAATTGCGAGACCCCACTCTTAAACATGCCAGGGAAAATATAACTGTTCTGAATGAGATCCCACAAGAGTCCTGCTCTGATGAAAGATTTCCCCATTTTGCCATGAACAATGACCTGCTATATAGGGTCACTAAGGTAAAGGGAGAGGCCGTGAGTCAGCTCCTAGTACCTAAGCCATATAGAAGTATGGTGCTAGGTTTGTCACATAACCACGTGCTTGGTGGGCACCTGGGGATGGACAAGACCCAGGAAAGAATCCTCCAGAGGTTTTACTGGCCAGGGGTTTATCGAGATGTGGAGGATTATTGCAAAACCTGCCCCACGTGTCAGATAAATGCGCCGGTTTCTCACTTCCGCAGTCCATTAGTCCCGCTGCCGGTTATAGAGATACCATTTGAAAGGGTAGCAATGGACTTGGTAGGTCCTATTGTGAAATCAGCCAGGGGGCACCAATACATACTAGTGGTACTTGATTATGCAACCCGGTACCCCGAGGCTGTCCCTCTAAGAAATATGGCGTCCAAAAATATTGCACGGGAACTCTTTCATATGTTTTCCAGGACAGGAATACCTAAAGAGATCCTCACGGACCAAGGCACACCTTTTATGTCCAAGGTGATGAAGGAACTGTGTAAGTTTCTTAAAATCTCGCACATTCGAACATCCGTGTATCACCCACAGACGGATGGGCTGGTTGAACGTTTTAATAAAACGTTAAAACATATGTTAAAGAAAGCAGTGGAGAAAGATGGTCGGGACTGGGAGTACCTGTTACCCTACCTAATGTTTTAGATCAGAGAGGTGCCCCAAGCCTCTACGGGGTTTTCTCCCTTTGAGTTGGTATATGGTCGGCACCCGCGAGGCTTGCTAGACATAGCAAAGGAAGTATGAGAGACCGAGGCAACCCCATACAAGAGTGTTATAGAGCATATTGCCCAGATGCAAGATAGAATTGCTAAGATTATGCCATTGGTTAAGAGTCATCTGCAGAGAGCCCAAGAAGCTCAAAGCAGGATATATAATCAGTCAGCAAAAATTAGGACTTTCAACCCCGGGGATCGAGTCCTAATCCTAATTCCCACGGTGGAAAGTAAGTTTTTGGCCATGTGCATGGCCCATACGAGATAGTACAGAAAGTGAGCGAGGTCACCTACAAAGTACACCAACCTGGGAGACAGAAGCTCTACCAGGTCTATCATATCAACCTGATCAAGCCCTGGAGGGACAAGAGATCATTGTTGGCCTCGGGTGAAGTAGAGAAAGGGTTAAAACCACCTCTACCTCCTGTGACAATTGGTGAGACATTGTCTGTACACCAAAAACAGGAAGTACGGGAGTTTCTGCAGAAAAATCAGTAGAGGTTTTCAGACTTGCCCAGCTGGACTTCTCTCGTGAAACACCATATCGAGACCGAGCCCAGTACTAAGGTCAAGCTGAAGCCGTACTGGATTCCGGAAGCCCGCAAAAAGATAGTCTCTACTGAGATCAAACGGATGCTAGACCTCGGGGTCATTGAGGAGGCCCAAAGCGAGTGGTGTAGCCCGATTGTCCTGATCCCAAAACCTAACGGAACCTGGAGGTTCTGTAATGATTTTAGAAAGTTGAACGACGTGTCAAAATTTGACGCATACCCGATGCCACGGGTAGACGAGCTAATCGAGAGGTTAGGGTGTGCCCGTTATATTACAACCCTCGATCTGACAAAAGGGTACTGGCAGATACCCCTGTCTGATGAGGCAAAAGAAAAAACGGCCTTTGCAACCCCTGAAGGCTTGTTTCAGTATCTTGTGATGCCATTCGGGTTGCATGGAGCCCCAGCTACCTTTCAGAGGCTTATGGACCTGATCCTGCGCCCGCATCAAGCCTATGCAGCTGCCTACCTGGATGATGTGGTAATTTTCAGTTCCGATTGGGAGAGCCACCTCGCTAAGGTACAAGCCGTCTTAGACTCAATAGGCGGAGCTGGGCTGAACATAAACCCAGAGAAATGTGCAATTGGCCTAGAAGAGGCCAAGTACCTGGGCTACGTCATTGGCAGGGGGCTGATTAAGCCACAAATCGATAAGGTAGAGGCGATTCAGAACTGGCCTATACCCCTCACAAAACGACAGGTCAAAGCGTTTCTGGGCATCACTGGGTACTATCGCAGATTTGTACAAAATTATGCCTCCATTGCTGCCCCATTGACCGACCTGACAAAAGGTGGGAAGTCAAAAATGATAGAATGGAATCCAGAGGCAGAAAAAGCATTTCAGTCTTTGAAAATGGCTTTATGTCAAAGACCAGTTCTGGTCACCCTTAATTTCAGGGACGAGTTTCTTGTTCAAACTGATGCCTCCAATGTAGGGTTAGGGGCGGTGTTGTCGCAGGTCGTGAAGGGTGAAGAGCACCCGGTCATGTATTTAAGTCGAAAACTGACACCGGCTGAACAAAATTATGCCATTCTGGAGCGAGAGTGCCTTGCAATTAAATGGGCGCTGGACTCGCTGCGTTATTACCTCTTGGGCAGGAAATTTAAATTGCAGTCAGACCATGCTCCTCTGGCATGGATGAAGCAGAACAAGGAAAGGAATGCCAGGGTGACAAGGTGATTCCTTTCGCTTCAAGAATTCAATTTCTCGGTAGAGCATAGACCTGGGAAGTTACAGGGTAATGCCGATGCCTTGTCCAGAGTTCACTGTCTCTTTGGAGTTGTTGACCAGCCCTCCGGTCTGGAGAAGAGGGGGGGATATGTGAGACAGTGAAGGGGTGCGTACTGGACGGGGTGTATATCTCGCCCAGGTTTCTTAGCTGGGTCGCATAAAGAAAATAGGAGTGAAGGTAGGATGGCAGTACGACGTTCACTCCACTCTCCATCCAGTACAGGTTTGCAGCTCAACCCTGAGTGCACACAGCTGCTTAATTAAGCAGCCAGAAATAGGGGGTAGAGTTACACAGACAGGGCTCTCAGTCTGGATCTGACTTCAGACGCTGTTGGAGTCTCCTGCAAGTTCATCTCTGGTAATTACAATATATGTGTTGTGGCCAGGCTGCTAGAGCCTAGTTCACAGTAGTGAGGAAACTAACTGTGTTGAAGTTAGCAGCCTGCCAGGCTTAGGACTTTTGTTTATGATTTGGTTTATGTTTTGTTTGCTGTGGACTTTAATAAAACTGGTTGCGGCCAGTTGCACGAGTACTGCTGTCTGGACTTTTTATGCCACTCCGTCTACCCGAGACGGCGATCCCGGAGCTATATCCCCTGAAAAGCTTACAACACATATACAATTATTTTAATAAAGATGTGATTAGTTCCAAAAAATCGTACATGAAGAAATGGGAATCTGACCTAAACATGGTAATTGGCATTGAACAATGGGACAGCGCTATCAGATCAACGTACAAATCTAGTATCTCAATGGCCCTTCAAGAGTCTTTTTTTAAGATTCTGACTAGGTGGTATTATACCCCTACTAGACTATCACACATAAATCCAGAAAATTCTTCCCTTTGCTGGAGGAAATGTGGCCAGCAAGGGAATTTGTTTCATATGTTTTGGAGTTGTCCGAAGGTAAAAAAGTTATGGTCTCAAGAAATGATCCATATCAATCTGTTTTCACAGAATTTTCAAATTACACCACAAAGGGCCCTGCTTTCTTTGGACATGGATTTAGTCGATCCTTCAGTTAAACTAGTCATTATTCATATCTTTCTAGTAGTTAAAAATGCTATTGCTTTCTGTTGGAAAAATTCTGACCCTCCATCATTTGAGGATATTCTAGACAAGATTAAACTTCATAGTTCTTTTGAGCAAAGATTTGCATTAGTTAACAACGGAATTAGCAGATACTCTAAGAAGTGGAAGGTCTGGAATACAAAATTCTGTAATAGTTAAAATCTGGGGTTTACATATACCTCAATGTCATGAATATTGTATGTGCATTGATCCAATATACTACTGTTTAGTCACTTATGTAATATGGTTCAAAGTAAACTGTAAGTTCTCTAGTTTTTATATCCCCACCTTCCCTCCCCTATATCCCTTCCCAATTGTTATTTTCACCCCTTGTTCCTTCTCCACCTTGTATTTTATAAAACTTAATAAAAATGTTTGAAACACAGAACTCTCCTGTTAGGTTTTTTTTATCTTGCTGGTCACATGACCTTTGTGGCCTATTTAATCCTGCTCCACCCTTCTGGCTTTGCTGGACTTCATTGTAACTTCTACTCTTAAGCTAGCCAGGTGCTTTGTTACCTTACTCAGATAGTTTTGCTTGGTCCTCAGACCTCTATGTTCTATGTTGTTTTGTTTATCTTTTTACTGCTACAACTTCTGTTAGGAGGTGTCCATCTTTTCTCCCAGTCCCTAGTGCTTGTAGGGATCCCTTCCTCGCATCTATAGGTCTTCGTTCAGACTAGCTGAGGACTTTAGCGGGTCTGATCGCAGGATCAGGTTCCCTGTTACATCGTAGGGATTGAGCTTAGTTTTCTCTAAGGAAATATTTTCTGTTTCCATCATGGTGTCGGTGCAGGATTTGGCTCAATGCCTGCAGGGACTCTCTCTGGAGATGGCTGAGATCCAGCAACACGTGAGTAGTTGTTCTGGAGCACATTTCATGGAGCCAAAGGTACGTTTGCCTGATTTATTTTTTGGTGAACAACAAGATTTTTTTTCTTTTAAAAATGCTTGCTTGTTGTATTTCCGTTTGAGACCCAGATCCTCTGGTGATGAATCACAGTGCATAGGGTTTATAATGTCACGTTTGCGCAAAGAACCTCAGGAGTGGGCATTTTCTCTGCAACCTAGTGATCCATGCTTTAGATCAGTGGATAGTTTTTTTTCTGCTTTGGGGCTATTGTATGACGATCCTGATCGTGTTTCATCAGCTGAGACAGAATTGAGACATTTGAGACAGGGATCAGGTAATGTGGAAAAATATTGTACTCACTTCCGTCGGTGGTCTACTCAGGTGGGGTGGAACGATTCATGTTATGATTTGGTAGCTGAGGAGAGCAGGCAAAAACGGCAATACACCAGAGAGGTTGGAATCTACTGGATTGCAGTACCCTGACTAACCACCACAACTAAAGGCAGCCGTGGAGCGTACCTACGTTGGTCCTAGACGCCTCGTCACAGCCTGAGAGGTTAACTACACCTAAAGATAGAAAGAGGAAAGCTATCTGCCCCGGAGCAGATCCCCAAAGAACATAGGAAGCCCCCAAACATGTAATGGCGGTTAGACAAGAGGAAATACAGACACAGACAGAAAATAGTATGAGCAAACGTTGGGGCCCAATCTGCCTAGACAGAAAAGGATAGGAAGGATACTTACTGCAATCCAAAAAAACCCTAAAAAAAGCCAACGCTACTGATTGCAAAAACACCTGAGATCACATGACCTCTACCACCCAAATTAGTTTTCTGGTGTAACAAAACAAAGCCGCAGTCACTGAAAAAACTGGAAAAGGCAAATGAACAAATAACAGTGGCTCCAGAGGAACTGAGAGGAGCCCAAGCCCACCGGGGGGAAACCTGGTTAACCTCACAGAAATGCAGAGAAATAAGCAAATGGAAAGCACAAAAACAAAAAAACAGAAAATATCTTATCTGAGAGCAGGAGAGGAGGCAAGACTCAGCAAGCTTCCAAGTGAACCAGGAAACAACGTTGAGACAAGAACAATTGATCACCAGCAACCATGATGGGAGGGAACCTTCCGTATATCCAGCCAGTCTGTAATTCCTGATTGCCAATCCTCATTGAATGGTTCAGCACTGTCTGCAACCACCAGAGGGAGGAAAAGGATAGGAAGGGTACTTACTGCAATCCCAGAAAACCCTGAAAAGCACCAACTCTACTAATTTCAAAAACACCTGAGATCACACGACCTCTACCACCTAAATTAGTTCTCTGGTGTAACAAAATCAAAACAGCAGCCACTGAAAAAACTGGAAAAAGCAAAGGTACAAACATCAGTGGCTGTACTAAACTGAGAGGGCAAAAGCCCCCGGAGGGGACTCTGAAGGCCCCCACAGAAGTGCAGGACAAAATGCAAAAATCAAGCACAAAAACAAAAAGAAGAAAATGTCTTATCTGTTAGCAGGAGATGCAGACACGAAACAGCAGGCTACAAAGGAAACAGGAATCAAGGATTCAGACCAGAACAATTGATCACCGGCAACCCTGATGGGAAGGTGACTCCCTTATATAAGACCAGTCAGTAACACCTGATTCCCAATCCTCACAATCTTCACAATCTTCACTGGACAGACCAGCACCGCCTGTAACCACCAGAGGGAGCCTCTGCTCAGAACTCATCCCAAGCCCACTCACAACAGTACCCCCCCTTGAGGAGGGGTCACCGAACCCTCATTTGAGCAACCAGGTCGGTCAGGATGAGTTCTATGGTACGCACGGATGAGTCTCCTAGCATGGATGTCCGAAGCAAACACCCAAGAATTGTCTTCCTGACCATAACCTCTCCACTTAACCAAATACTGGAGTTTCCGTCTAGAAAAACGAGAATCTAATATTTTCTCAACCACATACTCCAGATTGCCCTCAACCAAAACAGGGTCAGGAGGCACAGCAGCAGGAACCACTGGCTCAACAAACCTCTTCAACAAGGACTTGTGGAACACGTTATGGATCTTAAATGTCCCTGGAAGAAGCAAACGAAAAGAAACAGGATTAAGAATCTCTATGATCTTATAAGGTCCAATGAACCTAGGCTTAAATTTAGGAGATGCTACTCTCATAGGAATATTTTTTGAGGACAACCAGACCAAGTCCCCCACTTTAAACCGAGGACCATCAGTCCTATGCCGGTTAGCAAACCGCTGGGCCCTCTCCTGAGAGAGGGACAACCTCTCCACTACCTGGTCCCAAATCTGTTGCATACGCTCCACAACAGAGTCAACACCTGGACAGACAGAAGCCTCCGTCTGTCCTGAAGAAAATCGAGGGTGAAACCCAGAATTACAGAAAAACTGAGACATCAAAGTGGCAGAGCTAGCCCTATTATTAAGAGCAAACTCAGCCAAAGGCAAAAAAGAGACCCAGTCATCCTGATCAGCAGACACAAAGCATCTTAGATAAGTCTCCAATGTCTGGTTTGTTCTCTCAGTTTGACCATTGGTCTGAGGATGAAATGCCGAGGAGAAAGACAATTGAACACCCAGTTTAGAACAAAAAGTCCTACAAAATCTGGAAACAAACTGGACTCCTCTGTCAGACACTATGTCCTCAGGAATGCCGTGTAAACGAACCACGTGCTGAAGGAACAACGGCACCAATTCAGAGGAGGAAGGCAACTTAGGTAATGGCACAAGATGTAACATCTTAGAAAACCTATCACAAATCACCCAGATGGCGGTCATTCTCTGAGAAACAGGAAGGTCGGAAATGAAATCCATAGAGATATGGGTCCATGGTCTCTTGGGCACAGGCAATGGCATCAACAAACCACTAGAGCGAGAGCAAGGCTTGGAGCGAGAGCAAGTCCCGCAGGACTGCACAAATTCCCTGACATCACGAGACAAGGTAGGCCACCAAAAGGACCGACTAACCAAGTCTCTGGTACCAAAAATTCCGGGATGCCCAGCCAACGCGGAACAATGAATCTCAGACATCACACTCTTTTTCCACTGGTCCGGGACAAACAATTTTCCAACAGGGCAGCGCTCGGGCCTGTCCTCCTGACACCCCTCCAGAGCAAGTCTCAAATTAGGTGAGATGGCGGAAAGAACTACACCCTCTTTCAAAATAACAGAAGGATCAGATAACTC
The DNA here is from genome assembly GCA_033576555.1 of Oophaga sylvatica. NCBI lineage: Eukaryota > Metazoa > Chordata > Amphibia > Anura > Dendrobatidae > Oophaga > Oophaga sylvatica. Next base: position 13,611 of record JARQOD010000421.1, on the reverse strand, counting down.
AGGAGAGTCCGCAAGGAAGCTCCTCGAGAGGGCATCCGCCTTAACATTCTTAGTGCCAGGAAGAAAGGAAACCACAAAATTAAAACGTGTGAAAAACAAGGCCCACCTGGCCTGTCTAGGATTGAGTCGCTTGGCAGATTCCAGATAAACCAGATTCTTATGGTCAGTAAGGACCACCACCTGATGTTTGGCTCCCTCCAGCCAATGTCTCCACTCTTCAAAAGCCCACTTCATGGCCAATAACTCCCGATTACCCACGTCATCATTACGTTCAGTAGGTGAAAATTTTCGAGAGAAAAAGGCACAAGGGTTACTTTTAGAGGTCTCTGGATCTTTTTGGGACAAAACGGCACCTGCCCCAATTTCAGAGGCATCAACCTCCACCTGAAATGGCAGAGAAACATCAGGCTGCCGTAGAACAGGAGCAGAAGTGAATCTCTGCTTAAGTTCCTGAAATGCAGAGACTGCCTCAGGAGGCCAATTCACCACATCAGAACCCTTTTTGGTCAAATCAGTTAATGGTTTAACAATAACCGAGAAATTACCAATAAATTTACGATAAAAATTGGCAAAACCCAAAAATCTTTGAAGAGCCTTTAATGAAGTAGGTTGGACCCAATCACAGATGGCCTGAACCTTGACCGGGTCCATTTCAATAACAGATGGGGACAAAATGAATCCCAGAAATGAGATCCTCTGTACACCAAAAAGACACTTTGATCCCTTCACATACAGAGCATTCTCTCTCAAAATCTGGAATACAGTTCGAACATGTTTCACATGAGAGTCCCAGTCATTAGAAAAAATCAAGATATCATCCAAATAAACAATCAGAAATTTATCCACAAAATCCCTGAAAATGTCATTCATGAAGGACTGGAAGACAGAAGGAGCATTAGTGAGCCCAAAGGGCATCACAAGGTACTCAAAATGCCCCTCCGGGGTATTGAATGCCATCTTCCATTCATCCCCGTGCTTAATGCGAATAAGGTTATATGCCCCCCTGAGGTCAAGCTTGGTAAACCAAGTAGCGTTTTTCACCCTGGAAAACAGGTCAGAAATCAAGGGTAACGGGTATTGATATTTCACAGTAATATTGTTCAAAAGACGATAAGCAATACACGGCCTTAATGAACCATTTTTTTTGGCCACAAAGAAAAAACCGGCACATAAGGGTGAAGAGGATGGTCTGATATGACCCTTCTCCAATGACTCCTTGATATAAGACCGCATAGCGTCATGTTCAGGTACAGACAAGTTAAAAAGGCGACCTTTAGGGAATTTACTACCAGGCACTAATTCAATAGCGCAGTCATAGCTCCTATGGGGAGGCAAGGATGCAGATTTACTTTCGCTAAATACATCAGAAAAATCAATCAAAAAGTCAGGAACATCCTGAGCCTGGGGGGAGGCAGAAAAGACAGGAGTGTTGGTATTAACACATTGGCAGCCCCAACTGGTTACAGACACAGATTTCCAATCCAAAACAGGATTATGAGACTGTAACCAAGGGAAACCCAGTACGATAATATCATGCAGATTATACAGAACCAAAAATTTGCAGCACTCTTGATGATCAGGTTCAACCCTCATTATCACCTGAGTAGAGAACTGAGGTTTATTCTCAGCCAAAGGGTAGAATCGATCCCCAGTAGCGGAATAGACTTCTGTAGGGGTATCAAGGGAAACCACAACGTTTAGCAAAATCATAATCCATCAGGTTCCAAAGCGTCGTCTTCCACTTTGGGTCGATGCCCACCTACGGAACCCTTACATATAATACGTCATCAAGCCTGATTTAATGCCAAAAAGGGTTTTTTTTCAGCTTTCAGGACATTAGGTCACGACAAAACCCCCCAAACCCCTGAAAAAATGCTTAAAAACATCACCAAAACAGGCCCCCCAGGGTGGGGGGAAAAACCCAACCCCGGGGGATCGCCGCGCAGAGAGAGGACAATTAAAACCGCTGCGCGGGTTCCCTGGGGCTTAATTTTAAGGCAAAAAATTTTTTTCAATTTTTTTTTAAATTTCTGAAAGTTAGCTCGATCCCCAAAAAAAAATTTTGGCATGGAACCCCGGGTTTTCCCAACAGGAAAATACAAATATGCCAATACTTTGAACCTCGGGGAAGCTGATCCCCACGGAAAAAAAATGTGCAAATCCATTGGGAAAAATCCTCCCCAGCACCAGAGTACAGAGGGAAAAAAAAAAAATGAACAAACAGAAAAATTTTTTGACAACTCTGACAACCTTTTTTCTTTCACAAATTTTTTCCCTTCTTAGTACCATAAATTTTTTAAATTTTTTGGCCCCGGTGATACTGTTATGTTTCGGTATTGGGATTGCAAAAAAAAAGGAAATACACCGAGCAGTTGGATCATAATTGCAGTACCCGGGGACTAACCACAACAAAGAGGCAGCCGGGGGCGTTCTACGGGGGCCTAACGCCTCTCCAGCCTGAAAACAACTACACCTAAGATAGAAAAGGAAAGCTATCCCCCGACAGAACCCCAAATTTTAATAGAAAGCCCCCAAAAAGTAATGGCGGTTAGACAAAAAAAATACGACCAAAAGAAAAAGTAGAGCAAACTTGGGGCCCAAAAACTAACTAAATAGAAAATTTTGGAAGGGACTTACTAAAATCCCAAAAACCCTAAAAGCCCAAACCCCAAAAAATTTTTTAAAAACACCTGAGATCACACACCTCTCCACCTAAATTAGTTCTCTGGTGTAACAAAATCAAAAACAGCCATGAAAAAATGGAAAAAAAAAAAGGTCAAACATAAGTGGCTGAACAAAACTGAAGAGGGAAAAACCCCCCGGGGGGGGACCCAAAGGGCCCCCCCAGAATGCGGGGAAAAAATGAAAAAAATCAACCAAAAAAAAAAGAAGAAAATTTCTTATCTTTAGAGGAGCAGACACAAAAGGCTCAAAAAAAGGGGTCAAGGATTCAAAGAACAATTGTTACCCAACCCCCGATGGAAGGGGGACTCCCTTATATAAGACCAGTAGTAACACCTGTTCCAATCCTCACAACTTCAAAAACTTCCGGGGCAGCCACCCGCCGTAACCACCAAGGGGGCCCCTTCAGAACCACCCCCAACCCATCACAACAAACCCCCCCCTTTCCCCAAACCCCAGGCCCCTCATCCTATCCCGGGTTGGCAAACCCCGGGGGCCCTCTCCTGAAAAAAGGGACAACCTCTATCCCCGGGCCCAAAAAACGCTGCATACCTCACAACACAGTCAACCCCGGGGCAAAAAAACCCTTTTTTCCCCCCCCCTGTTCCCAAAAAATGGGGGGAAAACCCCAAAATTCAAAAAAGGGGAAAATAAAAGTGGCAGAGCTGCCCATTTTAAGAGAAAATCACCAAAAGGGTAAAAAAGACCATCACTTTATCGCAGACACAAAGCATCTCAGATAATCCCCCTGTCGGTTTGTTCTCTCATTTTTTCCAGGGGCGGGGGTGAAAAGCCGAGGAAAAGACAATTGAACACCAATTTTTTAAAAAAAAAAAAACCTCCAAAATTGGAAACAAAGGACCCCTTAGCCCCTTTTTAAAAATGGTTAACCGACCACGTGCTGAAGGAACAAAGGACCAATTCGGAGGAGGAAAACAAATAGGTAAAAGGAACAAATGTATCTTTTTTGGGGGAAAACCCCTCCAAATACCCAGAAAAGGTCATTCTTGAGAAACAGGGGGGGGCAGAAATAAAATCCAAGAGATTGGGGCCATGGCTCTTGGGGACAGGCAATGGATCAAAAAACCGTAACGAAGCAAGTTGGGGAAAGGGAAGACCCGAGGATGCACAAATTTCCCGCATCACGAACAAAGCCCCAAAAAGGACCGACTAACCCCAATCCCCGGGGGCCCCAAAATTTTCCCGGGTGACCCGGCCAACGCGGAACAATGAATCCAGACATCCACTCTTTTTTTTCCCCGTCTGGGACAAACAATTTCCCAATAGGGCACCCCCCGGTTTTCCTCCTACACCCTTCCAGACCATTCAAATGGGGGCGAATGGGGAAAGAACTACACCCCTTTTTAAAATAACGCAGGGGGGAGATAACCAGGAGCCGCAAGGAAATCCTTGAGAGGGATCCGCCTTAACATTTTATGCCAGGGAAAAAGGAAACCCCAAAAATTTAAAACGTGTGAAAAAAAAGGCCCCCCGGCCTTCAGATAAAAACCTTGGCTATTTAGATAAACCAGATTCTTTGGGACGTGAGGACCACCACCTGTGTGGGGGGGGCCCCCCAGCCAATTCTCCACCTTTTAAAACCCCCCCATGGCCCCAAAAAACCCCATTCCCCCCAAATTTTTGTTATTGGAAAATTTTTGAGAGAAAAAGGCACAAGGGTTACTTTTTTGGGGTTTTTGGGCTCTTGGGACAAAAGGCACCTGCCCCAAAAATTCAAGGCACAACCCCACCGAAACGGTAGAGAAACATGGGGTGCCCTTTTAAAAGGGGCGAATGTCTCTGCTTAATTCCTGAAATGCAGAGACGCCTCAGGAGGCCAATTTTTCCCAAAAAGAAACCCTTTTTGGGGAATCGCAATGGGTTTTTAAAATAAAAAAAGAAATTACCAAAAAAATTTCGATAAAAATTGGCAAAACCCAAGAACCTGAAGACCTTTAAAAAGTAGTTGGCCCAATCACAGATGGCCTGAACCTTACCGGGGCCCTTTTAAAAAAAGATGGGGACAAAATGAATCCCAAAAATAAATCCCTTACGCCAAAAAGACACTTTATCCCTTTTTAATACAAGCATTCCTCTCAAAACTGGGGAAACAGTTGAAAATGTTTTCCTGAAGCCCGTATTGGAAAAAAAAAATCATCCAAATAAACAATCAGAAATTTATCCATAAAACCCCAAAATGTATTCATGAAAAGGCTGGAATACGGAGGGCATTAGTGACCCAAAGGGGTCACTATACTCAAAATCCCCCTGGGGTATAAATCCGTTTCCATCACCCCTCTTAAGGAAAAGGTTAAACCCCCCCAGTCTTCTTTGGGAAAAAAAACACTTTTGCGAAAATTTTGATGGGGGCTTGGAAAAAAAATTTAAATTTTAAAAACCAAACCCCTTTTCATCCCCCTTTTCCTATTTCGGTTGAGGTCTCTTGAAGAAGTACTCACAAGGTCTGTTTAAAATTTCCCCAATTAATGGTTTTCAAGGAAATTTGGGTTTTTAGTATTGAGTAATTCCTTTTTCCCGTGATTTTTTGGGGACCCTGTTTTTTAAAAATTCACAATCCTGTTTTTGGGTTGGTTACCAATGAAATTAAGTCCTGAGTTAAATTTTTATACAAGTTTTTAACGGGCGTAGCGCGTGGAAAAGGGGGGAACTACCTGTACCTTTCAGAATTTTTGGAAAGTTTTTTCGAAAGGGAAAATCGAATTTGCCTCCCTAAGATTATGATTTCTATTAATTTTTTGCCCCGGGGAGGACTCTTCCAAAAGTCGTTATTTAATCTTACTTTTCCCCTGAGGAAAGGCTTTGGGGAATCATACAGACAAGTTGGGGCCGGTACTTAGGCCTTCCAATCCCTTTTGGGGGTTGGATTTTTTTTTTTGTGAAAAAAAGGACGGGGTTTTACCCCTTGTCGACTTTGGAATTAATAAAACACTGTACCAATCCTTACCCACTCCATTGATCCTTTTTGTTTAACCATTGGGGGGGGCCAAGGGGGTTTTAAAAAATTGTTCTTTGGGGGCAACAATTGTTGGCAGAAGTAGGGTGACAAGGAAGATGTTTTAACACTCCTGGGTATTTAAATCGGTTATCCTTTTTGGCCTTCCCCAAGCTCCTGCATTTTTTCAGAATCTTATTAATGACATCCTTAGACCTTAATCGGCAAAAATGTTGTTGTGATTTGGATACTTTTGATTTTTTTCCCCGGTCGGGTCCTTTGGGGGGAGCGTGCGGAGGTTTTTACATTATTGAGTGCAATTCCTTTTTTTTGAAAAACTGGAGAAATGTGTTTTCGCTGTACAGAGAATTATTTTTTGGGCTACTTATCTCCAGCGAAAGTTTTGAAGGGGCCCGGTGAAAGTTCAAGGGGAGGAATGGCCAGGCCTATTTTTTTAAATGTTCAGAGTTTTTGGTTTTGCCAATAATTAAGAAAATTTTTTAAAAAATTTTTTTTTTATTGTCAAACCCCTGCCGTCCCCCCAAAAAAGGGGCAAAATTCGGTTAGTGGATACGCCCCCTTGAAGTTTGGGGGGGTTTTTTTAAAGGGAGCTTCGCTCTGCTCCCATCCTTAGCACCCCCATGTGACTAAACCTTTTTTGGGGTTAGGTTTGCTTCTTCTTGAGGGGGGCCCGGGTTTTCTCAGGAAAACACGGGGGGAGTACTCCTTTTTTCTTTTTTTTTTTTCCCAAAAAAATTTTTTGAACTGAACTGAATTATGAATTGGAAAAGGGAATTGTTGGGCCTTTAAAATTTGCATTTGAACCTCGGGATCTCTTGGGGAAAGGTGAATTTCCCCTTCGGGGTTTTAGGACATAAAATCGACTACTGGATGCTCCAAAAACCCTTTAATCCCGTCAAGCTGGGGGGACGTTTTTCCCCGCGGTTTAATTTTCCCTTCTTACATCAAGGTACTAAAAATGGAAACCCCATTTTTTTGTCCCCCATTTTTCCCCCAAGGGTTTGGGCTGATAGGAGGAGAACATTTTAAAAGAAGGGGTGTATTGCTGTTTTTTACTCGGTTTTTTTAAGAAAATTTTAAAGCACGGGGGACGCCCCCTTTAAAAAAAACCCCCGGGGGTTTTTGTGCCGGGGCCTTTGGAGAGTTTTTTTTGTGGAGTGTCAGGAGCTGGGGTTGGGGAGGTCACCGGAATCTCTAACCAAGAGACTTTGGTCCATTTTGGGGCCGGATGCAAAGGAAGTCATTAAGGGATCTCAAGTACTGTGTGTGCTAATCAATCTTCACTACCCTGCGCGGGGTTGTTTTCCCCCCTTGGGTTCCTAGGCACCTTGGCACATTTTTTTGGACTTTATACTAACCTTCCCCCCTCTGGGGTTTTTCTGTCATCTGGTGGTCGTGGACCGTTTTAGCAAAAGTTCACTTGGGGTTTCCTTTTATCAAATCCCCGAGCTAAGACTCCGCTAAGGCCTTTTTAAGGGAAAGGGGGAAATAAGGCGTTCCTACTGACATTTTTTCCGAAGGGCCTCAGTTCGGGCTCTTTTTTTGGGGCGCCTTTTGAAAAAGGTTGGGGGGTTCATTTTTCATTTTCACGGATATCATCCTGAGTTAAGGGGCCCAAAAAAAAGGAAAAAAAACATATGTTGACATTTTTGCTTTTTTGTGGAAGAAAATCAAGAGGGAGGCTGGTTTCGACTTGCTAATTTTTTCTTAACAACCATACATCCCTTCTGCGGTTTTTTTCCCCCTTTTTTTTTTTTACGGGGGACACCCCCGTTTGGGGCTTTTTCCAAATTGGTAGGGGCCCTGCCTAAAGGGGAGAATTTTTTGGTGATTTGGAGAGGTTTGGGCAAAAGTACTGGAAAAATTCGGGGGCTAACAGAAAACTAAAGATACTTTGATGGAAAGGGGAAGAGGTTTTATTTGCTACTGGTGATTGGGGTTTGGGTTTTCCTCTAAAATCTGGGTTAATTTTTTCTAAAATTGGGGGCCCAATTTGTGGGGGGCCCTTTTGATTTTTAGTTTTAACCCCAAACGCTTTGGTTTTTGGGTTCCTACCTCCCGAAGATTAATCCCGGGGTTCATTTTCCTGTTAAAAAAGCTGATGTTCGGAGGAGACCCCCGCCACTTTCCCCCCGTGGGGAGGACGGGGAATTAAATTCCCGCATCCTAAATTTTAACGGTTAGAGGGGTTTGCGATCCGCTTTTGGAAAGGGTTTTTCGGCCCCCGGGGAAAACTCTGGGGGGGGGGGGAAATGTTTCTGCCCCCAGACTTGTCAAGCGTTTCACAAGAGGTTCCCGGAAAAACCCTGGCCTATGACCGGGGAGGACCTCTTAAAGGGGGGGGGGTACTGTTAGAATCTCCTTTTGGGGTTTTTTCTTTTTGCGGGCACTGACCTTTGGGCCCCATTTAATCCTGCCCCCCCCTTCTGGCTTTCTGACTTCATTGAAATTTTTACTCTTAAGTACCGGGTGCTTTGTTACCTTATAAAAGTTTGCTTGGTTTTAAAACCTCTTTTTTCTATGTTTTTTTGTTTTTTTTTTTACGCTACAATTCTGTTAATGTCCATCTTTTCCCCATTTTTAGTGCTTGTAGGGAATCCCCCTCGTATCTACGGTCTTCGTTCGACTAGCTGAGGACTTTGGGGTCTGACCAGGATCGGTTCCCCGTTACATGGGGGGATTAGCTTAGTTTTATTGTGGGACAGACCCCCTTTCTTTCCTAGTGCTTAGCGAAATAACATTCCCCAATTTCCCCCGGTTGCCTCACCTCGGGCAGACCCTCCCAAAAAAAAAAGGGGGCCCAAAAAAGGCGGTGACTAAATTTTTCCTCACTTGCTGTAGGAGGGGGCAGCCCCCCGTTATTACTCCCCCTACCCCATCCCCCCCACCCCACTTTCCCCCATGCCCGGGGAGTCCGGGGGAGAGCATTGTTCGGGGGCATCCCGCTGCGCGATCCCGGGCGCTCTTACCCCCAGGTCCGGGGCACTCTTCCCCCGGGGGCCCGGGCGTTTTTCCCCACCAGGCCTCGGGGGAGCTTGCACGATTTCCGCCATTTTCCCTCCTCTCCTCCCCGGCGGGGCCCCTGACCCCCCCGGGAAACCCCGGGGTCAGGGCTCGAACCGGTCAGTTCCTTAGTTTTACCAAAGGGGGGGCCGCTTCCCTCCAGGAGGTTTCCCCCCTCCCCCAGGATCTATCGCCCTCTTCAGCCTTTCACCGGGGGGATCCTCCCCTCCTTTTTGGGGGAGAGCCGGTTTTTGGCTGTTACTCGGCTCCCCCCCAACCCCCTGGGCTCCTCAGCCTTAATGCGGGGGGGGTAATGGTTTAACCGCCTCCCGCACCGGGAGCCCGGGGGTTTGGGGGGCTCCTGCCGCACCTTGCCCGCACCTCCCCCCCGGGGAAGAGCTGCCCCCGGCCCCGGTTCAGGGGTCTGTCCTGGACCCCGGCCCCCCGGGGGGTTTTTTCTTACCCATCCCTGGGGCGGCTCTGCGCGTGGGCCCAAGTGTAGTGTGAGGCCCCCCACCCCCGCTGGGTTTCCCCGGGGGGGGCCAGGGGGGCAGCCCCCACCTCAGTCCCCGGGGGAAGGCTCTCTGCCGGGAAGACAGGTTACGTCCAAAAAAAAAAAAAACCCCTTCCCCGACTCAGCTCCTAGACCTTGCTCTCTGCCCTTTTCCCCCTCCGCCACACACCCCCAATTCCTGGGGGGGGCTGGGCTCTTTTTTATTTATAAAAACAAAACACAAACATACATATCTATAAAAAACCCAAGACCAAAAAACCGAAAAAATTACATGAAAAAATAAAAATTCACAACAAAAATAGGAAACTTGGGGGAAACCGCTTCTTTTTCACGCTTCCATCCAGTACCCCTACCCCCTGTCCCCAAAACCCTTTTTGGGCCCCCGCAGGAAAATTTTCCTCCAAGAAAAAAAAAACACATAAAAGAAAATAAAAAACCCACATTCACACCTTTTCCATTCACACCCCCTCCTTACTTACCATTCATCCCTATTTACATTTATTTGCATAAAATAAAAAAAAGTCTGGCCCCTCCCCTTTAAACTCAACTTTATAATGGGCCCTCGGGGCCCTTTATCCCTCAATATATTAAAAAATATACTTTTGCTAAATACCCACTTTTTTTTTTTAAAATTTTATTTTTTTTTATTTTTATAAACCCCCCACCAACACCCAGTCCAAAAGTTTTTGGGGCCCTTCAAATTCGTCACTGCAAGCTTGGGTCCCATGAAAAATTTTTGCCCCCCTTTCCCACAACATCTATTTCTGGGTCCATGAGTCCTTTGGCAAGTTGCCCCCAGCCCTTTCTTTCCTATTCACCCGAAAAACCCCCAAAAAACCCCCCCCAACCTAACTTATCCCCCCCACCTAACACGCCCCAAAATCATACATATAAACATAAAATTTACATAATAAATATAACCATTAAACAAACACAATTTTACTTATTTTACTTCTATTCATAACCATATCACCTTATTTTCTTAAAACCCAAGGCCCCGTTCGGGGGCCCCAAAAACCAAAATCCTTTTTTTCCCCCTGAAAAACAAAAAGCAGTGTGCCCACTACCCACCACCAGGGGGGGAGTCTTGAGAGGCCCGGCCTACCACCAAACAACCCCACCCCACAACTAAAGCTATCCCTACACTGACCAAAAAACCCCTTTCCCCCCCGCCCTTTCCCCTCCCTACTCCCCAATTAATTTACTAACTCTCTATCGTCCCTCCACAAAACCTCCCTGACCCTACTGCCCTACTTTCTCCCTCAAACCCCACACCCCTTAGCATCCTTACCACCTTCAAACGCGACCACCCCCCCCCTTGAGTTTTTTTTTAAAAAAGGAAAACCCCCCTCCAAAGCCAGACTCTCCTCCCCCCCAAAAAACCTCTCAAACCCCCAAAGAACGCCCTTCCCCGGGGCACCCAATTTTACAACCCCCTCACCCGGGGGGGAGGGCTTTCCTTGCTCGAAACTAAACAGGCATTCCACGGTAAAACCTCCCCACTACACAATTAGGAAAAAAGTGCCCGCTCTGGCCCCCCCGGGGTCCCCCCCCATAACCCACGGGGCTGGAAAGGGCGCCAGCGGGGGCCAACGTAGGAAGCCCCCCCCCTTTTAAACCTCGTTTTAAAGGGACACTAAAAGGGGAATGCTCCATGCTTTCCAGCACGTCGCCACACTCCTCACGGGGAAAACCCCCCATCATCGAGTTCCTTCTTCGGTTGCCCCTTTACTACAGCTCCCTGAAAGCAGCGCCAGGCCAAGTCCCAAACTTCGTGGGATCCATTTGAATTAAAAGCCCGAGCCCCACCTCCAGATCCCGCCGGGCAATCCCTGAGAGGGGTTTGGGGAAAGGGGGAAAAAACCCCTTCTGTCAAGACATTTTTTCGTATGGTCCTTTTTTCCCTCATTTCCAACCCCACCGGCGGATTCCTTAAAACCCCGGGGTAGCGAAGGGGAGGGGGCCTGGGGTATACGGAGACCTTTTCCTTGCCATCCTGTCCCCTTTTCCTAAAAAAAGGGCCAAACCAACCCCCCTTTGAGAAAACCCCGGAGGAGCCCCTCCACCGAGTTGGAAATATTGGCTTTAAAAAGGGGTTTCACTAAGAACACTATGGTTGACCATACCCAACCCACCTAGTCTCCTCGACGTATCCCCTCCCTCTTTTTAGGTTGGCCTTTCCCCCATAACAACTGAAGAACAGGCGAAACCCCCTTTCAGAGGGTTCTGGCAAATCACTATGCCCAAAAAAAAAAAAAAAAAATTTAAAAGGGAAAAAAAACCTTTTACCCAAAGGGGAACCCCCTTCCCCCTCAGGGTTAAAGACCAACCCTTCCACTGGTCCCCTTTTGGGGGGCAACTGGATTGCCCCCCAATTTTGTGGGGTTGTCCCGGGGCCAAATTCGTCTAGAATTTTGGCGGAGGCCTGGGGCTCGGAAGGGTTTCCAAAATTGAAAAGGGGATCCCCCCTCCCCCCAGACTCTCACCTTTTCCCTTGTCATGGCCCAGCCCCCGAGTAACGCACACCTCGGACATGCCCCAATCCCCCCCCCCTCTCAAGGATACTAAAATGGAAAACGTCACGTACGCCCCCACCCTCAGAGGGGGCCAAGCCCCCTGTCCCCCCCCCATCCCACCAAGGTCCACGTCTACCTCCTCAGAAGGATCGATCGCGAATGCAAAAAAGTGGTCAGAGGGGACCCTGTGGACCCAAAAACCCCCTCAAAAGGGCGCCCCCCGACCAACCTTCATGAGCGGGGGAAATTCAGCCCCTTGGTACAAAAACTCTAAACTTTAAAACCTCCCCAGGAGACCGACCTAAAGGGGAGACCAAGTACTCATGGGGTTTAACCCGGTCAAAGGGGTTTTGCTTGATCTAACACGTAGATACCCCCATGACATGCCCCCCCCTTTCATGCCTCTCGGACACCGAGCACGCACAAAAGTCTGCGGCCCGGAACAAGCATGCGGCCCCCGAAAGGCCCCCGGGGGGCAAACTTGACCACGATTAAACAGAAAACCCTTTGCCAAACCTTGGCCCCTATTGAGAAGCGCTAAGGACCCAAAACTCAATACAGGACGATCTTTACCCTTTGACAAAATAAACGGCTGACCTCCTCTTGAAGGGGAAATACCCGGGGAAAAACACCATTAAAAACCCCCGTCAAAGGGGGCCAAGGGGGTCCCTAAAGGTCTTAAAACTGGATTTTAAGCCATCCGACATGGCGATTTTTTTAGGCCCAACCCTCAAGGCCTCCCCCTTCCTTTCCCCCGATTTTTCTGCCAAAAACCAAAAGGGGGTCATCCCCGGGTCAGGGTTTTTTTCAGCCAAAACCAAAAACTCTTCCCGATCTAGATCCCTTTTTTCCCAAGAGGCTGAGAAAAGGACCTGACCACCCCGGGGCCCCCATTTTGGTCTTTCGGGGAACCCCGACGCGTCATCCTGTCACCATCTTAAATTCACTGACACTTACATTCCTGTAGGGTGGGGGGTTCTTCCCAAAAAACCCTCAAAACCAAGATTTTCCATCATACGACACCTCAAAAAAAAGACCACTTGGAGTTTTTCCCCAGGGGCACCCCGGAGCTGCCGGTTTTTCCCGACCTATACAAGCGACCGTTCAGACTCCTGGGGCCGGACGGGGGGAAGATCCCCGCCACCTTTTTTTTAAGATCTCCCCCACTCGACTTTCTATACAGAGATCCAAAAGCGGTCCTGGCTCAAAAAATCCCCAAGGATTGTCTCACTCCCCCTTTTTCCCCCAGGGAAATTCAGCTTAAGCCCCCTTCCCTCCGGGGAGCTCTGCAAATTCAGGAAAAAAGAAAAAAGACAGTGATCGAGAACTCCACCTCAACGGGGGGACACAGCAAAAAGAGGCATCCTCCTTAAAAAAAAGTTATTCTAGATCCCCCGCTACCCCTATTATAGGGGAAAAAACCCCCTGGCCGGGGTGGCCGGATTTTGGCATCACAAGGGGGAAACTTCACTGGCTATGCTATTAAAAGCGCGCTGTCATAAGCCAGGCGATCTCCGGGCCCCCCCATCACGGGGCCTCTAATGTGGGGAAGTCCCCAAAGACCACCCGGTTGTAAAAAGAAAGGGTTAACTTCAGGGGAAAGCTATTTTTTCCTTTTCCCCCTTTTACTGTGGGCCGAATGTTTTGTGAGCCCAGCTCTTGTCCCCCCTTTTTAAAACATCAAGGGCCCCGGGACCTCCCCATTTTAACCGATCACCCGCATTACACATCTGCAGTCCCCTTAAAAAAAGGCTGCTACCCCGCTTACGGGGCGGCCGCAAGAGACAGTTTGAGGGCCCGCACCTCCCCTCTCCGGCTTTTGTATGGCCCCCATTCATTAGTCTGGGGCCCCGCAAAAATAAAATTTCACCTCAATTCGGGTGAGAAAAAACAAAGGCCTAAATCAGCCGCCATTCCGACTT